>QZCP01000155.1:57793-95720 GCA_003956705.1 Brevipalpus yothersi
CTCTCTCTCTCTCTCTGTCTTTTATACGTATTTCGATGGGTATGGAACTAGCTTCGATGAATAAATTAACGGAAGTTGAGCCATGCTCAATATGATTGAGCTCAAGTCCATCGAGAATCTTATAACATTTGGATGGACAATTGAGAGTCATTGGAATGACTCGATATCAAAAGTATGGCTTATGAAAAAGATGCGTTAGCTCAGTAACATCACATTAGATTGTGATTTCTGATGGTGCCAGAGTATCCAAAATCTAGCAATTAGGTTTATGGTTGACTAGTTCTGTGTACCTCTGAAACAGGAGCCAAATCAAATACATGATGCAAATGGGTATTGAGATATTTCCGCTCAACTCTTTGATTCACATCCGAAGAGCTCTTTTTGAGAGTTAAAATATCAAATCAGTACTATTGAATGAGAAATTTTGAACGAAATTCGAATCAAGGAACTCGCTTGACTAAATTGTGTTCTCCCATTTTTTTCATTGTCTTGATATTGAAAATGATAGCGGGATCAACATAATTCGAGTCTCGGGAAATCTAAGATCATAGATGCTACCAGATACCATAGTGGCATCATTGATGAATGAAAGAAGTTGATGGGTGATCCTCAATCAATTAGTTTGTTGAAAATATATCTTCCAACAAATTGATGGAAGAAGAGAGAAATCGCTGATTCCGTAAGCGGACAATCACCACTGTAATCATTGAAGACACAAAGGTAGTAAATTAATCATGAATGGCTTTAGATGATGCAAATCCAAAGTCTACTCAGTAGTCTATTGTCTGATACATCTATATTGATTTTGAAAGAGTGATCATTCAAAGCTGGTAAGATGAATTCTGAATCAGAATCTCGGGACAGTATGGAAAACGAACTCCATCAAGTTCATTCATTGCTCATGATGTCTTCCATATAGCGTTGAGTCCATAGTGCATATTAAAATTGATTAAACTTACTTTTTTACATCGATTAAAGCGAGCTACTATTCCAAAAACTCATGGAAAATGGTGTTAGATCATTGAAAATTGCAATCCACATTAATAGGACCAGAATCATGGATGTCTCCAATTGAAAACCCTTTTTATCATGGATAGAGCCTACACCAAGAGGGTTGAGCAACGCGTAATTGCTGATTGCAAAGAGGTAATTCCAATTAGATAGCATCTCCATCGGCTGCCATCAATAATACAAAGTGATTTTTTAGTTCTTTCTGTATATGCATTGCATTTCCATTTTTGATAAATCACTCGAGCATCCAGCAGCAGCTTATTCTTCAACTTCCTCTGAACAATGAATCGGACTCACTTCGATGATTTGATGAGTAGTCTACATCCTGATTATCAATGATTCGCAAATGGCCTCACACAAGCGATGATGATGATCATATATACATATATGTATATACAGGGTGTTTCAGAGTAATATACCGAGTTTGAAACGCTTATATCTCGAGGACCCTTCGTAGAATTCTGAAAATTTTTTCGATACCTTAGAGTAAAAATGTGTAAGATTTGTTTGCCATAAGTTTTGAGAGAGTCCGATGAATTTGCAGGATAGATAACAGGGTCCAAAGTGGAAATTTAGGATATCTCAGCTGGTGGACGGAGTTTTCATAAAATTATGACATTTTTGGGATTCTCATAAAAAATTACATCTAATGAAGCTGGTTTGAGATCAATAAAATAAGAGATAAAAAAGTTATGCTATACCTTTTTTTAACGTGGAAAGCCTATTAGATGGTGCTAACACAATTTGAACTTTGTCTAAATCTTGAAAAAATGGAAAATTTGGACGGATTCCAATAAGAGAGTGTTAAGACACTGGAATGCTCCCGTATTATCTGATATTTGATTGAATTTTCTCATTGAGACAGAAATTAGAGAGGGTCAAACCTCCCATAGACTTAACATAGGTGGTGCTAACATGAATCCAAATGGTGCTAACACGAATCGAAAGTGGTATAACTTCTAGAAAAATGATGAAAACCCAATTTTTTTGATTGAATTTTGTTAATACCATGGGAACCCATCGATTTATGTGGCATTTTATGAAATTTTCGCAAAAACAATGAAAATATGAGCTTTCAAAGTCTATGGAGACTTTGAAATAATGGTGTTGACTCGATGACGTGTATGGAGAACAATTACCTTCCCCGTTCAAATTGTAAATGCCCTCCTCCAATCCTGATGACATCCTCAAATCGTGTTCTGACGCTCAAGCAAGCGTTCCTGACCATCTGAACATCGTATAATCGGACTTGCTCGAAGATACCATGTTCAAGCTCAGCGAGATTCCTATGTCTCTGACCATACATTTATCCTTGAGTGTTCCCCAGAAGTGAAAGTCACATGGTGTCATATCAGGTTACCACGGAGACCACTCGGGATCCCAACCCAAAGCAATAACTCTCTGCCCGAAATAATCATTCAGAAGGTCCTTTGCTGGTCCATAACCATGAGCTGGTGCTCCATCTTGCATCCATCAGTAGTTGACTGTATCAACTTCTGGTAGAATCTGGTGCTCAAGCATGTCTACATACTTCTGACCAGTCAAACTACCATCAATGCGGAACGGTCCAATGATACCGTTCGCGTGGAGTCCAATCCAAACCATTACTCCTCTCTGATCAACCGTCCTTCCCTCCACTACCATGTGAGGATTCTCTCCGCTCCAACAGATCTTATTGAAGCTATTGACTGTACCATTGATAAAGAACTTGGCCTCATCAGTCCAAATTATGCACTCAATTAGCGTTGGATCCTCATCCATCATACCAAGAAGAGAACGAGCCATCCTCACTCTCCTCGATGGATCCTCTGTCAGTAGTTGATGTACCATACCCTCATGGTATGGCTTCATATGCAGATCAGATCTCAGGACTCGATGCACTGATGTAGCCGAGATCGGACGACCCTCTTCAACCATCTTTTGAGCCAATCTCCGAGTACTAGTTGGCTCTCCAGCTGCAAGATGCTCTTGACAGAGCTCTCAAACCCGATGAATGTTCTGTCGAGTCCTAACCGTTCTTCCCTGACCTGGATGCTCCAAAGTTACCCAACCATGCTCTTTCCAATTATCGTAAATACGCTTGATAGTCTTAGGTCCTAAGTCTAACGAATATTATGCTTCGAAGTCACTCAAATTTTTTTAGAACTTTTTCGAAAAGTTGTGAACTCGGATGAAATTGTGTATTGATGAGAAAGGTGAATACATCTATGATTAGAAAATCAGAGGTCTATCTTCATTCCAACATGTCAAGTCTAAAAACTCATTCGCCACCCTGATAGTTTCGAATAGAACCGGTAGATATGACCTTTGCAGGAGCCTTCCTTATCTATTAGTATGACTATCATTCTCATCTTTAATCAATCGACCGTATTCATGATTAGTCAGATCTTCCAAATAATACACAGTGTACATTATGTCTACAATTCCAGACCATAAATGTTCGCATTGAAGCTTGAATTTTTAAATCAAATAGGTCTTCCTGATTCGATTTCTCATAAGACCTGTTACTTGCTGAATTGTATTCTCCTCGAGATCTTTCTCTCATATATGTCATTAAAATATTCTCACTTGGATAAACTTAAATCCAAGAATATTGAGCATGGCTTAACTACAGGAACCTCATTCATTGTAGCTAATTTCATACCCATGAAGAATCATTAGGAAAATTTTCACAGAAATCTGACTCCTCAATCATTCGAAAGATGAAAAACTCGAACGAAATTGGGGTGTAAGAGAGTTCTGATGGAAGGTGTTCTTCAAAAAGTCTTTGAAATTTTAATAATAGATATACTGGAGAGGCTCAGTGATAAGAAATGTAAGCTACAAAAAAGATCTCTACAGAATTCAAGCTATCTAGACCAAAATTCTCCTCAATCGAATTTTCCAATGCCATGTTTACTGTTGTTATCTCCCAGAATTCCAGATATAGGAGTCCACAGGTTCCAATTTGGGAATTGTTGATATCACGATCAGCCAAATAAATATCAAACCGACTTCATTGGAAAACACCTCACAACACCGATGTAAGTGAGCGTGAGATGAGCAAAACTATTGATGAGGACCATCAAAATGCCATAACATTTTAACTGCTCAAATTTTTTTAAATGTGGATCCTTTATCTCATTTACTCCAAGAATAGCAATGAGATAAGTGAATAGTAAATAAACGAGAAAGATTAAAGCGAGAATATTGAAAAAAATGAATCCATAAATAAGATCGCGGATCTTTTTCAAAATGAGATACCAGGCCAGAATAATGGAAAAAGTAATATAAATTAGGACAGCCCTCACAATTCCTGAATCGGATACTTCTTCACCTCTGGATTTCTTCTTGATCATGAGGTATGAAGACAAGAGAGCTAAAAATAAGCTGATTCTACAAGCATGTACAGCAGATTCAGTGAGATAAGTCAACCATATAGGAACCATCAGAGTTCGATTATAAATTCTAGGTTGAGCAATACTGAAACAAGCTTGAGAGCGAGAAAATATTCCAAATCTAATTCCAAAGTAAGTTTGGATGTGTTAATATACGAATTTTTCACAACTATGAATAAGAAGTAATTCTCAAATATCTTTGGTATTCCAATTCACTTGTGTTCTACAACAATTGAATCTCTTCTCCTCATTCTGCTAATTTGAGAGCAATCACTGATTATTGAACCATTTTATTATTGAATGTTTGATTACTCTGATCATTCAATTAATACAAACATGGATGTTAAATGCATATTTATATTTTTTGATTAACATTTGATTATCATTAATGATAGGATATGATACTAATGTGAATGATTCTTCAAGAAATATGGACATTCAGTAGACAAATAAATGAAGAGGCTTGCAAAGCTCCACAATTCTGTGAGGTCATGATTTCATGTGACGACTCTCGGTGGCATCATTTTTTTCAGGTATGGGAACTGATACAGTAGGCAACTGATTTGTTTGTTGTTCAGGAATAGTTGGTTGTGGATCTCCTTCTAAAAGATTGATAACCATATCTTCCAAAATTTGGCAATTAACAGCAAAAAACGCAGTGGATGAAAGCAGTATGGCATAATATTGCCAGTCTTTGATACGATTAGTATTATTGACAGTATCATGTCTTCCAGTAGTAGCATTCCATTTTTCGATAGTATGAGGTATCAAGAGAATCTGCACAAGGTTGTATATGATAAGTAAAATTAGGATCCAGCCGCAACCTGAGAGGAAATATTTGAAGAAAAATATATTTTCAGAATCACGAAGTATGATAACTACCATGAAACTCATGAGAACAATCAGAAAAAATCCTGGAACAATTTGGAAGAGCAGTCCCAGATTCATACATAGAGCCAATGGAAGTTGGAAAGCAGTTATGACAAGCATGAAAACAGTCACAAATTCAAAAGCTTCATAATCAGCCATCGAGCTTTTCATTCTTACAATCGGTTTGTTTAAATGAGATGATGAGTTGATTTCTACAATAGAGATGATTAAATCAATTATACCAAATGCGAACAATGTTGATTGTTGATCAAATCTATTGAATGTCAGATCTCATTCGTTCAGAATCCTTATTCTAGAGGATGAGTGAGTACCAGAAACAATTATTTGAATGTGCATTATTGAATCCACTTCCTCTCATCATGTTGTACCGTTTTGGCTCCATGAGAAAATGATGAACTCATAGAGAAAAGATGCAGACACTCGCATTCCTTTGTTCGGAAATCGAATCAGATGCTATATTCACTGCAATTCGCCATGTATTTGACCGGTAGACTTATTCAATAGAAAGACAAACTACCGGAATTGCAAAGCAGCCTGAGAGCACTACTTTTCTTCCGCTAGATGTAGATTAGAGTAAAATGATTACCGGGTTTTCACGCTTATAAGCCCACTAGAAAACGTCGAGAAAGCTCCCAAAAAAGAGGTCATTTTTGAAGGAAAGGGTGGACAGCTACAAGCCGATGGGCTTATAGCCGAATACAAGGGCTAATTGTAATTAACCACTAGGGAGTGGGCTAATGAGTGAAAAAAATTTTGTACAACTATAAGCCCATGGGTCTATAGCCATAGTGGGCTTATAAGCTTGAAAAACCGGTAGAATGTTTTCAAGCAGAAAGATCATCAATCAGTTGCAATTAATATGGAAGGTCATCAAGAGCTAGTGAGAAGAACTTACATGACTAGTCAGTTGGCTGCTTGATATAGATTATAAAATGATTCAAATGCGATGAATTCTTGAATCTGAGGCTGTCAGACTGGAATACTTACATCATTAGTAAGAAAAACGAGAGAGAGAGAGAGAGAGAAAGAGTTTGTGAGTGTGTGTGTGTGTTTTATGTGATAATCCCAAAGCCCGGGAAAGGGTTTTCCGGTGGAAGTCTAACTTTTGACTTCAGTTCTGTTCTGAAACGAATTTTCTCAACTCTTGACCCAACTTGCATGACCATCGTGCTCCTCCGCTACCTTGCACATTTCCTCTCCATCAGGAAATTTGCACAATTGTCCTCCTATACAACCTTTACCTTGGTTGATCACTAATATTCTGATAATATTCTGTTCCACCTTCATCATTGAGCACAATATTTCTTTCACACTTATGAATGAAACTTTCGATCGAAAAACCTGGATCATTCTTGTCGGCTCTCAAAACTTCAATGCTGCCAACTCGAGTGAAAATGAAATTAAATATTTACTCATATTCAAAGAGGGGAAGTCACTGATAATTATGTCTGTATTTCGAGAATGTTTCTCAATGCTGATCGGTGCAAGCTAGTCTCAACCCTATCTCTTTGGTCCAAAGGCGAGCAGGCTCTAACTGGATATTTGGTTTTTTGAGTTTTCGACCGTAGTATTCGTGTTACTGACTTTGGACTGACTTGATACTTAAACTTCTACTGTTACCACTGTTGCTGTTGTTATTGGGATCTCAAGCATGAGATTACAGAGTATTCATAGGAAATTCACCTCTTGTGAAGTGAAACTTGATAATGTAATGAGTAGACTTCGTACACAGCTTATCCTTATCTAGTAGGCAAACATTTTTATCTGTAACCATAAAATTAGACAAGTCGAATGCAACAAAAATGGTACACTTAATTCTCAGATTCATGATCATTAATTCTGCCCCTTCCTTTGTTATCAGGATGGCAAATAAGTTTTTAGACTTGAGCTGATGACTCAGTTTTTTGAAAATGATTTTCTGTCTACCTAGGCGAGGGTTATCTAGGATCGAAATGCAAAAGCAATTAACCAGAATGCATTTTTTCATCGAAAAAAACTTCAGAATTACTTTGTTAATAAACAACGGAGCGTGTCATTCACAACAGATTGAGATATTGTTCTTGAGTGGCCAAAAATTGGAAGATATTCATAAAATTTTGGTTGAGCAGTATGGTTCAAAGGCTCTTTGTCGTGCTACAATGTTTGATTAGGTTCGATAAGTGAAATGGGGGGAAACATCTCTGTGTGCTCGTCCCAGGTCAGGTGTACCATTAAAAGCTGCGACAAGTTCGACTGAACTTATCGATAGAATCGTAACGGTAGATGAAACTTGGATTAAGTACGAGAATTCTCAATCGAGAACATCAGGTGCTGAGTGGAAAAAAAATGGTTCTAGACCACCGGAAGTAGCCAAACTCCCATCGAATGCTCGTAAGCTTATGGCGACTGTTCTTTGGAATGCAAAAGGAATTTTGCTATTTGATGTACTTCCTAATGGATTTACTGTAACTGGTGGCTATTATTCTGAACTTTTAGATCAATTGAGAGAAGAAATTAAGCGTAAGAGGCGCAGGAGACTTGGAAAAGGAATAATTCTTCTGCAGGATAATGCATGCGTTCATACGTGTCGGATGGTGTCTCAAAAAATCGAAAAATTTGGGTTGCAAACACTTGATCACTCCTCATATTAACCAGATCTTGCACCTCTCGACTATTATCTATTCAAAATTCTTCCATGGATCTTCCAAATAATACACAGTGTACATTGTGTCTACAATTCCAGACCATAAATGTTTGCATTGAAGCTTGAATTTTTAAATCAAATAGGTCTTCCTGATTCGATTTCTCATAAGACCTGTTGCTTGCTGAATTGTATTCTCCTCGAGATCTTCTTCTCATCTGTGTCATTAAAATATTCTCGATTCTCACTCGGATAAACTTAAATCCAAGAATATTGAGCATGGCTGAACTACCAGAACCTCATTCATTATAGCTAATTTCATACCCATGAAGAATCATCGGGAAAATTTTCACACAAATCTGACGCCTCAATCATTCGAAAGATGAAAAACTCGAACAAAATTGGGGTGTAAGAGAGTTCTGATGGAAGGTGTTCTTCAAAAAGTCTTTGAAATTTTAATAATAGATATACTCGAGAGGCTCAGTGATAAGAAATGTAAGCTACAAAAAAGATCTCTACAGAATTCAAGCTATCTAGACCAAAATTTTCCTCAATCGAATTTTCCAATGCCATGTCTACTGTTGTTATCTCCCAGAATTCCAGAGGTCCAGAGAGGTCCAGAGGCTTCACTTTGGGAATTGTTGATATCACGATTGGATAAATAAATATCAGGCTGAATCCATTGGAAAACTCTTGAAAACACCGACGTACGTGAGCACGAGGTGAGTCAAACCATTGAGGAGTGCCATCAACCTGCCATAACGTTTTAACTGTTCATATTTTTTTAAATATGGATCCTTTATTTCATTTTTTTCAGGAATAGCGATGAGAGAAGTGAATAGTGAGTAGATAAAAAAGATAAAAGCAAAAATACTGAAAAAGATGAATCCAAAAATCAGATCGCGCATCTTATATTTCAAAACGAGATACCAGGCCAGAGCGATGAATACAGTTATAAAAAGCAGGACAACCCACACAATTTCTGAATCAGATTCTTTTCTACCGGAAGACATCCTGTGTATCATGAGAAATAGATGTGTGGAAGCATAAATAAAGCTGATGAAAATTGCCCCTTCAGCAGAACTAGTTAGATAAGAAAACCATCCAGACGCCATCAAAGTCAGATTATAAATTTTGTTCTGAGCAATACTCAAACAAGCTTGGCATCAAGAAAAGATTCCAAATCTAAGTTCGAATCCGGAAATAAGTTGGGCGATGTTATGGCATGGTTGATTACTAATTTTTTCACAATAATGAATGAGAAGTAATCCTCAAATATCTTTGATATTTCAATTCACTTGTGATCTACAACAATTGAATCTCTTCTCCTCGTTCTGCTTATTTGAGAGCAATCAATGATTATTGAACCATCTTATTATTGAATGTTTGATTACTCTGATCATTCAATTAGTACAAACATGGATGTTAAATGCATATTTATATTTTTTGATTGACATTTTATTATCATTAATGAGAGGATATGATACTAATGAAAATGATTCTTCAAGGAATATGCAATTTCAGTAGACGAATAAATGAATAAAGAGGCTTGTAAAGCTCCTCAATTCTGTGAAGTCATGATTCCTTGGGACGACTCTCGGTGGCATCATTTTTTTCAGGTATGGGAACTGATACAGGAGGCAACTGATTTGTTTGTTGTGGAGGAACAGTTGGTTTTGGATCTTCTTTGAAAAAATTGATAAGCATATCGGCCAGAATTGCGCAATTAGTAGCAATATAAGCAATGGATTCAGATAGCGTGAAAAAATGTTGCATGTCTTTCATATGCTTAGTTGTATTGACAGTATCATAAGTTCCAGTAGAAAAATTCAATTTTTTGCTAGATATTTGTACCATGTAAAGCTTGAAAAGGGTGTAGGCCATGAGGAAAAGGAGTGTATAGGTGCAACCTGTGAAAAAATATTTGAAGAATAATATAGTTTGAGAAGCACGAAGTAAGATAACTATCATGAAGCTTATAAATCCAATCAGAACAAATCCTGGAACAATTTGAAAGAGCAGTCCCAGATCCATACATAGGGCCAATGGAAGTTGGAAAACAGTTATGACAAGCACAGAAAGAGTCACAAATTCGAAAGCTTCATAATCAGCCATTGAGCTTTTTATTCGTGCAATCGGTTGGTGTTAGCGGAATGATGAGTTGATTTCTAGAATAGAAATGATTGAATCAAATATACTAAATGCAAAAGATGTTGATTGTTGATCGTTCAGAATCCTTATTCTAGTGGATGAGTGAGTTCCCGATACAATCATTGAAATGTGCATTATTGAATCCACTTCCTCCAAACATTGGTATGCTGTTCAAGCTCCATGAGAAAATGGTGAACTGATATGGACGATGGCATTTTTTGTCCAAAATCGCATCGGATGCCATATTCACTGCAATGCGCTGAGTGTTTGACCGATAGACTTATTTATTATTTATTTATTAGCAAAAAAACTCTTGGAGTTGTTTCAAAAGCTGTCTGAGGGCACCGCTTGCAGTCAGCTAGATGTAGATTGGAGTAGAATGATTAGACTGTTTTCAAGTAGAAAGATCATCAATCAGTGACAATTAGTATGAAAAGAACATCGAGAGCCAGTGAGAAGAACTTACATGACTAGTCAGTTGGCTGCTAGATATAGATTATAAAATGAAGCAACTACGAAGGATTCATGGAGAGAGAGAGAGAGAGAGAGAGAGAGAGAGAAAGAGAGAAAGAGTGTGTGGGTGTGAGTGTTTTATGTGATGACCCCAAAGCCTGGTAAAGGGTTTCCGGGTGGAAGCCTAGCTTTTGACTTCAATTCTGTTCTGAAACGAATTTTCCCAACTTTTCACCCTACCTGGATGACCATTGTGTTCCTCAGCTACTTTTCACCCTTCCTCTCCATCAGAAAATTTGCACAATTCTCTTGGATATTCATGGACACATGGAGATGCTGTAGTTCGATCCGATCAGTTCAGCCGAATCTTGAGGCGTTTTCTGACAATCTGTATCCAATAGACTCCGAATGAACTCGATATATGTATGTTTCGATTATAATTCTTTTTTCTGATGACCCCCGGACCTCAAAACACTACCATACTTGCTAGCAATGTGAGCTTTAGACCTTACTGTGTTATAATTCAGGTGAAAACGAGCAGCTACATGTATAACTTTCTACTTTTCACCTCTCCGAAACTCTTTCATTCCCTTCGACAGTTTTGGTATTCATCTTACAACCAATAAAATTAGAACAAAGATGACAATTCTGTCAAGCATAGTGAATATTTTATGATTTTACTGAGGAAATCTCACAATGATTCACTAAGGTTTGAGATTTTGATAATCTGAAATTTTTGACATACAATTGTTAATTAAGCTAAATTGGTCAAAAATGGATAGGACGAATACTAGCAATCTAAGTGAAAATTATAATTGTAAGCGAATTTTTTTCAAGCATTGAAAGAAAAAATCAGAACTATTTTCATAACTTAGAAGAGGAATGCTCTTCATCAAACGAAATATTTTCATGACAAATTCATATTGATAAGAAGAGAGTACAGATTTATCTCATTTGGATCGAAAAGTATCTCGTGGCAAAGGTATCTGAATAAAAACTCCAATGCATGTAATTACAGTCTGACCTATCATAAATAATGATTCAATAACAATCGGATAGGCGAAAAGTGCTTTAACTTCGATAAGATCTGCTTCATAAAACTTGGACAGAACTGTTATGATGTGAACCACATGACATATTGCACCGATAATATGCAGAATAATACCTGCATAAACCAAAACCAGAATCTTTGTGTGTAAAATAATAATCCAAGCGATACTCAGCCCAGTGAATATTCCATAGGCAATTTTTAGGTATTTGAATAGATCGATAGCCCAATAGGAATAAAAAGAATGCGAAAAATTTATTGAGTACATGACTAAAGAAAGGTATGCATAAAAGAAAATAACGAAAGACCACCCAGAAACCTTCGAGGCCATTTTAGAAGGCAAGCTCAATTCATCAAGAGCACAGAATCATTCACACAGAATCCTTTTCATTATTGGATCGAAACCCTTCAACTAGGCAACATGATGAGCATTTTAATCTCAACAATGGGAGCAGTATCCAAAATAAATCACATCAAAATAGAGGCTTAGATTGAGCATTTGAAACCTCTTTTCTGATGCTGATCAGACCGAGATCATCTGATTTGAGAAAATATTTGATTGGTTTATATGTCCTGATCTTAGCCTACAGAAAATCGATCATTATCATTACTCAGTCTGATTCCGTCCAGAGTTTTGTATACGGCTCATGTATCAAGTAAGAATGTAGAACGATTGAAATGAAATGCATATTTTTATTTGCGTTCGATCCCTCTTAAGTCTAAACTGAGTTGAACAAATTGGTAGAATCATCTGGAAACATATCTATCATCAAACTACACAATAAAATTTGAGAAAAAAGGAAGACTGATACTTCTGCAAAGAAATGAAAGGCGACGAGACCTTGTAGGAGGTGTTTTCCTTGATATTCGTCTTTGAGAACCAAGCCTGTAAGAGCTGCTAGATATACGAGCAGGGGTGCCAAGCAAACACCAGATAAGATGAATAGAATATTTTTGTAAATTTTTGCCATAGCTGGAATATGGATAGCAATTATCCCGATTAGAAGTCCATAAACAAAAATAAAGAATGCGGCAACAATGCATTGAGCCAGAGACGATCCCAATACAATAGCTAGGACCAGGGCAGCAATAGAAATCACTAAATTTAAACTTCCTACTGAACAAAGAGGCGCCGGATAAGCCATTTGCTTTCAGAATATTCAAGATGAAAAAAAAATCGGTAAGATTTAGCCATGAATTGAGTCAGTAATCTCGTTGGATAAGTCTTGGTGAATCCCAGTAATCAATTGATTGTTGGTCCAACAAGTGAGAGAGTTGTTATGCATGAACACTAACAAGAGTTCTGCATCCAACTTACTCACTTCGCGAAACCTCCTGAAATTGAATTTCTTAGCTATTTTTTGGGGAAATTCAGTTGTACTGTGTAAGATCATAAGAGAGATCATCAAATTTGGGTAAATTGAGATTTTAATAGTAAATTCATCTCTGCTAATCAGAGGAGCATAAATTGAATAGAGGGACTGTGTAAAAATTAAGGGAGTGAACTAGCAAAATGATCTTCGGCATCTCAATAATAATCTCGAGGCCTCAAATTAGATAAGATCAGAGCTCATAGGTCAAACTTCAAGTCGTTAGCTCAAAGGTTTCATTCTCGACAATTTTCTGGCTGTTTGTTCTAAATAACTGATCTGTATTTCAGAATTCCAAAGAAAAACATTCCTATTATCTTCAAATTAATCAAACTGGTAATGAGCACAAGGAATTGATAGTCCGAAATTCTGTCCATTCCTTCCTTTGGGGAAAGTGAATCTATCAGATTTTTGGCATGTGGAACTCCTCCAAGCACAACTGCAACTAAAATTACATAAATACAAAAGCCACAATTGGTCATTAAAAACAGGAGACACAAAGCAAATAGTCCAAGTGTTATCCCAGGAGTGATGAGATCTCCATCCTCGATGAAATATTGAACTAAAAGGTCAATTGCAGCAATTGCGAGGGAACTAATGGTATAATAATAGAGAACAAATGACCACTCAGATGCCATGTAAACTGTTATCAAATTAAGAAGATAATATATTCTCGCAAGTGAAGTAAAACATTCAATCTAGAAGTTCATTGATGAAAGGGATAAAGAAAGAGTGTGTGTACGCGTGTATCAATGTAAAGGTGTAAGACTTCCATAGAATCTTCTATTTTCCTGTTTAAAATCCTCAATTGGAGGAAATTTTTCCAAAACAATAATAATAATAATAATAATAATAAAGCTCATGAGGTTCATTTTGACGGAAGCTGAGGGATCAGATTCCCTCAAGAAGATGAAATAATAAAATAATTGTGATGAAAACTTTTTTCCATTCTTTCCGGATAATCTTTTGAAATTGCTCGATAAATAAAAGAATCAACTAGAGTGAAACAGAACTTTTTTCTTTGAAAATTCAATTCGACGACAATTTTGAGTGAAATTGTGAGCACAAAATGATTCACATTCAGATATCGTTACGATATCCAATAGCTTGTTAGCTGTGGATTGATAATGTGAAGAGGTATTGAGTTTTTTCTGATCCTAAGAACATTCAAAACTTTTACATTATAACCAGATAGGAAAATCCACCATTCGATATCAAATTAGTTTCCAGGAATAACTGGGTAAAGAATCAACAAACAACCTGTAAGTCCCCATGATTGGAAAATCTGGGCGAGAATCTTGAGACTAGCGCCGTAAAGTTTTATTTTTAAGGTTTCTTTTTCTTTTTTATCCGCCTCATTGAGAACCTCCAACAAGGAGTAGCAATTAACAGCGAATAAACTCACAAAAGCAAGGGAAATAACGATGAATACGATCTTCAGTAAGAGAATCAATATTGCAATTTTTAAAACTACTGCTAAAATGAGTAGTCCAAGGGAAGCTAAAAGAAAACAATAGATAATTAAATGACTTGTTTCCAATGATGCATTCAAGGATATATCCAATATGAACGAAACAATGACAATGATCAGATCGGCTATGGCACACAGAAGAAGAGCTCCTTCATCAGCGGCCATGATTAGTAATTTATTTAATTGATGAGATTGAAAGCATCAAATAGATTGCTGAACAGATCGAGACTACCATTTTGCTTCGAGATTCAAGTCATATTCAAATCCTGGTGGCTTAATTGACTGTAGACTCCTCTACTGAATTGATTACCAGAATTGGGTTTACCAAAAATTTTCCTTGGAAAAAATTAGTCTGATCGCATTTTGCCATTTTCAGTAAAATTTTGATACCTAAAAGATCATGAATGACTTTGGAAATCTACACCAATCTTTCAATAATTTAACAATAAATCTTAAAAAGTATTGAGTATTCGTTTCATTCAACAAGACGAAATACACATACATGTATAATGTGATTTAGTGTAAAGATGAAACTATTTTCCTTCTCGAAAATCTACACAATTAAAATTTTCTCCAACCTCCAAAGATTTTTTTGAAGAAGAGAATATATTCATGGCAAAATTAGAAAAAAACTGCAAAAAGGAGATTTCAATTGAAAATTTGGAGAAAATTGAATTTTATTTGTGATAAACAATCCATCTGATTAAACTTTATGTAAAAATAATTGCACATCAATAAAATGCTCCAACTTCTTGAGCAGCTAATGTGATTTCTCGATGAAGCATCTTACTCACACTGGATGCTGACCTTTGGGAAAGTTCTGCTTGTGATATAAGTTTGCCAGTGTTGCCAGTTGGTGTTGAACTCCCCGAATATAGTCCACAATTAGTGTGTCCCTTTGATATGAAATTTTTCTTATAAACATTGGGTAACGGAAAAGATTTTGATGATTCACATGATTCGCGCAATGAATTGGTATCACTTTTGTGATGCTTCTGTGATCCACCAGAGAAGAAGTAAGATTGAAGTGATGAGGCAAAATTATTTTTACTCTTATTCCCTTGATTACGGCCATTATCCATAGGCTTTGATGATGACGATGAACCATTGTCACGTTTATCCTTTTGGACACCCACATTGACCATTGAGGTGACATTATTCAAAGAGCCAACACTTGCTCCCCTACTTCGCATAAGAAATTGATCCCATCCTTCTGATCGAGGACCATTCTCCATCATCATCATCTGATCATCCCGATGATCAATCAAATATCCAGTTGATTGTGATCGCTTTCGTCTACTATCATTGGAACGATCACGTTCACGTTCACGATCACGTCGTGAGCGACGCTGCTGGTGATGATATTGGTGATGCTGGCTGTGATTGGAGAGAGGATAATGTTGATTATGATGATAATTGGCCACTCTATCATTGGTGTATGCTGGGCCACTCATTGATTTACGAAATTGGCTGGCACGTTGGAATGGTGTGTCCATCATCACACTACTTGAATCAATCTTTGGGTATTGCCAATCCAACATCAATTCGGTATCTTCACAATCAGCACCCACAACCGATGCTGAACAACTCATCTCAGGTCCATACGTTGCAGTGGATGTTTTTGTTGTTACAGCTGATTCATCACCTCGAACACATGACCTTTGACCGTTAATTTTGGAAAATGTTTCAATTATCTGTGGTCGATCTTCCTCACTTGAATCATCATTGCACATCTGTCGTGACTTCCATTTGGAATCCGTTTTACTTGTACTTTGGATCACTTTCTTATTACTTTGAAGTGCTGTTTTACAATTTTTTCGATTTGATTTCAAATTTTCACTCGAATGATGAAGGGCTTCTTTATTCGCTGGTGTATCAGACGTTGACATTCGGGAATTTTTCTCAATATAATTGTTGAAATTAGCCGGGGGTCGTATTGATGGAATGTAGATAAAAATATCTTCATTTCTCACATTCTGATCATCAGTACACTCTTCAACACTGGACACACAATCGGGCGATTGTTTGCCAGCTTTTTTGTCTTCACCACTCGAATTTCGACCATTCTCTTGACCAATACCTTCCGAATCTGACCAACGACCCGAGTCCACAGCACAACTAACGGGATCGCTGTTATCACTTCCCGGTCTGTTGGAAGATTTACATCTGCGGCGACAATTTATTTTGATTCCTGATTCAGACAGTCGAGCTCGAAGAACCATGATTTCACTTTCCAAATCTTCAGTTTTTTCTTTCAACTTTCGATATAGAAGGCACAAAATGGAAAGGATGAAAAAATTGATCTTTCTGATAACCTTTCAACACCACCAGCATCTTCATCCTGGTGATATTGATTGTGATCTGATAGATGTTCATCGACTTCCATCATCTGACTCAACTCACCTCTCTTTCAATATGCATCAGGCTCACTTTATCTTCCTCAAGTTTCTGAAATTCCGAGAGAGGAGAATTTTTTTTTATTGGTTTCGTTTCGAATTTGTGATCTTCTTATCTATCGAAGAATACTTACCATAGAGGTCCTTTGCAAAGTTTCCACCTCTTCCTTGAGTTTTGAATTTTCTCGAATCAAATTTTTGTTCTTTTTGAGACACTCTGAAACATCAATGTACCGTTCGTTCCATATCCTGATCTCAGACCATATCGGATCATCTGGAGGCAAACTTTTCTCTTTTGCTTTCTGTGATGGAGAAAAAAATTTGAGAACACTGCCCACACACAATATTGATGGCCATAAAGAAAACAAATAATTACATATATATACACACAATCTTATCTGAATCAAAACAAATCTCATGCAAAATGCTACAATTTGTGAGGAAACTTTTCACTCCTCAAAGCTCCGATTTTTTCTCCTCTCTCTCTCTTTCTTTCAATTGAAACTATTTGTTGAACATCTTCATCTTGAACTCCTCCTAACGCCATCCGAAGATGAGACATTGGAGGCTGGGTGAGAGAGAAAAAGATTTAATCGATTTTTTGTTCAATACTTTTTTTCGGTCAGATTGTTGTATATTTGGTGATGTTTAGTTGATGCTATACTGACGATTGCATAGTTGAGTTCTAGATTGGAATAGAGACTGATAGAGAGAGAGAGAGAGAGAGAGAGAGAGAGAGAGAGAGAGAGAGAGAGAGAGAATCGATTTTGCAACCCATTTTATCACGCCTTCATTAAGTGATACCTCAAGAATCAGAAGATGATTCCGAATGAGTGATTCCATTAGTTGAGATTGATTCTTTTTTTCATATGTTAGAGTGCAGTTTAATGATGGTGAAGATCCACAAAATTTACACTCAGTATCATCATTAAATTCACTTTATCAAACGATTTCTTTTCCTATCTCACTCTCTTTTTTCAACTTTTTGATTGAGAAAATGTGTGTTGATGATAGAACTCAAGTATAACTTACCTTTTCCAAAAGTTTTATATTGAGGCCAGACTCTTCAAGCTCACTTTGGAGACGTACTCGCTCAGCTGGCCCACTAACTGATCTGTCCAGTAGACTATTCAAAAATGTTAACACTGTGGCCTCGAAACCGTTTACCAAGGCACCAGAGGATGAATTGAGTATGGCAATTAATAGTTTAAAACGAACAGATTCACCGAATATGATGCGCATAGTTGACATAGCTTCCAGAACTTTTCGACCTCCGTCTGGCTCAATATCACAGACCTTCGTCAAAAGCTATTAACCAAATGTATTGGGTTTGAGAGAAAAAGATCAAAAAATATTGAGAAAAAATTGGAATTAAAATATTTTTTTCAATTAATTTTTTTCTTGTTTGTTCAATTTCAAAATATTTTTATATTCTCATCACACATACCTCCAGAGCAATTGTTCTCGATTTTGTTAAATTACTGGTTATACAGGAAGCCAAAGTGAGAAGACCATTTCGATGAGTCAAGATTTTGCTTAATGCTTTCTGATTTTTTTTGGGCGATTTTGTTTTCATTTAAAAAAAGAGATAAAAGATATCAGTTAATAAACAGTGTAGTGAAACAGTTTTAAAGAGTATCTTCTTATTGTGAAGATAAGATTTCAAATAAAAAATCGATTCGTGATGCGATGGAAATGAGTTTGTGCTGCTGAATTTTTTTTTCTCTCTCAATCTTTCCTCTTTTCCCATGATAGTGATCTGAAAGAACTCTTCACTTTGTGTTTTACAAGCTAACTATTCTCATATCAAACACAAATCAGTACTGTTCTATTTTACCATGATACAAGATCTTTCCAAATTGAAGTGGATGGGCGGTATATGAGCTTTATATCTCTGTCTTGGCCTTCTCTCGCTCCTACAATCATTTTGATTAATTGTTCGGAGATCTCTTAATTTAAATGTTTCGAGAACTGATCTTTTGCTGAGATCAATCAGAAGAGAATTTTGATTTACAGAAGAGTAACTTCTTCTTCTTTTCATTGCTTTGATCAAATTTAAAATCTTGAATCAATTCATTTCATCAATCCTGCATCTCTCAAGTATTGTATGAATGATGATCAATGAGGTGTAGTTATCATGAGTCAATCAATGCCTTCAGCGTATGAATATATACATGTTTAAGTGTGTATTCCTTCGAATATCATACAATTCTCACAGTTTTACCGCATAAACTTACCTGTGAAGATATAGTCACATGTTTCAGGCACAGTAAGCAATCATATTCATCTGTCTGTAAGGGAGATGGATAGATAACAGTTAGAAAACAAAAATTATATATACACTCTTCTCCAGGATATACGTGTATGTATCATTATATTTTTTTTTCGCTTGATTAGCATTATTTTGTAAGCGAAAAAAATTTTTGAGCCCACTTCATGTATACACATGTATCAGCCCAACACTGAACATACACACACACAAGCCTTAAACGCCTTTTTCAACTAAGGTAAATGGCCAACTGGCAGGCCTAACCTTTTAATGTAATGGTAATGTACCCATGAACATGTATATACAATACTTACCATGGCCCGCTTGAGGTGATGTTGCCTCTCCCGATTTTTGACTATTTTACCCTTTATTGGCTGATCTCTATTGCCCGATATAACCATTCCTGGACACTGTTGTCGATTGAGACTACTTCGGAGTAGGTCAAGAATCCATGATATACCATTTTGGGGCTCATCGATAAAATCATCCACAAAACTAGAGCAATTAGAGAGGGAAAGAAAGAGAGAGAGAGAGAAGAAAAATATTGGCCATATTTTATTGAATTCGATGGATTTTTGATGAAAATTTTTTTTTCACCATGATAACATGTATGATCTCACCTTCCTCGATGTGATCGCAAATCTTCAGCCAATTTTATGAGAAGATCTGATAGCTTGGGGGTCTCAATGGACAGGCCCATGAGTGGATCAGAATAGCTTTTATCTTTCAATATTTCATCATCCGAATCATCCAAGCCACCACCACATTCGATTCGTTCTTTTTCCAATTGACGTTTCAAATAGAAAGTGTAATCATAAGCGGATAAAAATGGAGGTCTTGGAGCCATCTAACAGATAGTAAAGAGAAAGAGAGAGAAACATAATATTTGAAAATGTGTGAGAGTATTCAAACGTTATTATTAAAATGGAAGAGAAAAAAATTGTAACTATTTATTTGATAAAATGAAAAATGTATATATCATGATTCATGGGATTGACTATTCGATTTTTATCGCGATTTTTCATTTCTTTTTTGGACAAATTCAAAGCATCTCAAAAAGAAACATAGAAAAGGTCGGAAGTCATTTTCGAAATACTAATGGAATACAGATTAAATGGTGCTGATAAGATTCAGCAACTCTTGGATTGGAGAAGAAAAAAGAAGATCCCAGAATGAATCGTAAGTAAACAAAATTTTTTTTTCCAAAAAGATTCTAATCAAATAGCACCTAACGGTTTAATTTGATCCTTTTGAAATGCACCATATTCATGGCTTAAGATGTAAAGGTGATCAAAGTGATCAAGAAAGCGGATCAAATTGAGTATGAAAAGCTTCCCCGATTAAAAGCTTTGCCGAAAGTGGTTCAAGCCCCATCATTTTTCGTCCATACACACACTCTTTTCTCCCTTTTGATTGTGTATCCAAGTTTTTATCATCATCATTCTGGTACAGAAGAAGAAGATATTTTCAGATCAATCGATTTTCATATTTATTCCATTCAGCTGGCTTGATTCCACAATTCAGTTGAGATTACTTTTGTATGCTACAAGATTATCATGGAATAACTTTTCATTTCTTTACTCTTTCTCATCAATATCAGCTTAGTTGGAGAAAAAAATGCAGCTCAAGATCGAGAGAGACCAGAAAAACTCCAAAATCCTAATCAAATCTGATTTCTCACTCCGATGTAGTGAAAACATGTATAACGGAGAGAAAAGTTCCACTAATCTACATCAAAAGAATACATCAAGAGAGAGAGAGAGAGAGAGAGAGAGAGAGAGAGAGAGAGAGCAGTAAATGATTCAATAGAAAGAGATGAACAAATGACAAAATTAAATGATACAAGCAAGTGAACACCTCTTAATAGGAACTCGTGAGAACCTAACGGTTTTTGGCTGAGTTAATAGTGAGTTCATGATTATATTCTCTATGGATGAAACTTTTGAAGACCCTATGTTCAAGTTTATGTGTGTCATGGATCCTTTGTTATTGAATTGGAAATATGAATAGATATTTACGCCTCTTATGGCTCAATTTTTATTTTGAGTATAAAGAAGATCTTCTCCATCATCAAAATGCTTTTTAGGCTATAATTATCTTCCTCTCTCTCTCTCTATCTAATAGTATCGATGGTTTCGGCATGTTTTACTAATTGCTGTCAACAACACAGAAGAGCGGATATAACATGTATTGAGCCTGTCACGGAGCTTTTGAGGTAGAAAAGAACTCATATTCAAAACGTTAAGAAGTCAGCTTGAAAAATGATCCATCACTGAATGGTCCTCTTATTCACTAATGAAAATATCCACTGAATGATGTGAATAATAGAAGGCAAAATTGGGACTCAATTTAAGAGAATAAGATGAAAAAGAAGCATAAAATCGAGACAGCCGACCACTTGATTAATGATCATCCAAAAAAATTCAACCTTTGCCTGAGCCTCAACATCACATTAATAATTTGAGAAAAATTCTCACACCAGATCTGATCAATGATGATGTGACAAACCATAATTTGTGTGTCTGATGAGTTTAGCCGTTTACTCAAATGAAAACTGTCCATTCTGAGGGCTGCATGTAATATCGAGATATTAAGATCCGAATTCACTAAATTCAAAAATCATGAAACACTGATCTTAGCTCCTCCATCAATTGCATCATTCACAGAATCCAAATACAACATCAGGCATGAAACTTGACTTATTTGCATAGATTTGAAAAGAATGTTATAACGAAAAAATATTCAAATGAATCGTCTGAGAGAGTTAAATATTGCACCCTTTGAATGAATTGATAGTTTAAATGTATTGATTCTCCACTACAACTATTGATATCAAATCGTTATTCAATTTGAAATATCATCTCTATCTTTCTCTTTCCATCCTGTATACTATCAACTGATCATCATCGTTCAATTTTCAGTTTTGATTGATCGAAGCCCATCGGCCTGGACGATCCCGATGGCCATAAAGGTAATGAATGAAAAAGAGAGAGAAAAGTTTTAGTTTTTCATTCTATTTCTCTTTCTCTCTCCATCCGTTTCACTATACACAATTTTTGCCTTTACTTTTGCACTAATAGTAATCGGCACGTAAATGGAATATTAATTTGGTGCCAGGATAAGGCACTAAGTTTAACGCTATCAAAATTAGGTCAGTAAATCTTGAAGAGAGAGAGAGAGAGAGAAAGACTAGCTAAAGGAGAATCTTCACTTTGATTCAACACTTTCATGGGATTGCCGATACAGTCGAAAATGGTGATCCATACAAGTAACACTTAGTGGAGATGGAAAAATAAGATTTTCACTTTTCTTGATTCAATAAATTATCAAACTTGATGGACTATTTGATATGGACTCCCATTCATATTGATTTCAGTTGGAAGAGAGAGAGAGAATAGAATAAATCGTTTCTTTTTCTATCTATTTCTCTCTTTCTCTCTCCCCTCGATATTCCAAATCAATATATAAATTCATGAATATCTGGAATGATAGATATATATTTACACACACGCCAAAAATTTGCCAGTATATCAAATCAAACACAAAATACCTTTGCACTGGCGTAAGGAAAATCCATCATGGCCACAATCGGCATACTAATTGATATCAAATCAAATCGGCACAAGAGCACTGGTCAAAGTACACCCTGAGAATCACAATTTTTCAAAAGCTAGTGGAAAAAAATGGTCAAAATTCACTACACAATTGGTGACCAATTTCAAACACAATATATGTCCACATTTTATCAGAAAAATGTGAACAAATTTTAACTTTTTGACGATTCTGAACGATTCTTTCGAATGGAATAACTGTAAAGTGAATATTTTTCCAAAGCAATGGTAGCAGTAGTAGTGTGTTTCTACCTGAGCACCCAGTAAACGTGCCGACACTTTTGGGTGATTATCAATTTTCTGGATGAAAACCGGAAAGAAGTATATGACTATCTGAATGTTAGTATGATATTTTAGCCCCTCACCCCTGAGCTCTCTAAATATCTCTCTTTCTCCCTCTCTATCTCTCTTCATGATGGAATAAAGTGGAAGAATGCCTTGGTGTATATATATGTGTGTGTAGATAGGGAAAAGACAAGTCATTTGTTGCTAAAAACTTCCGCAGTTTGAAGGAAGAGTGATCCAAATGGCCGTAAAAATGGAATCTTTCTACTTCTTGAACAAAATATACCGACATTACATCTATCTCGACAGTGGGCACGCTTCAGTAGGAGCCTTAAAAATCATTTGTCCTACGAACGGTAATGGTAACGGTAAATGTGTGTGTGTGTGTGTTTGAATTATCTGACGAAATGTCATCCCAAGTGGAGA
The DNA here is from genome assembly GCA_003956705.1 of Brevipalpus yothersi. Classification (NCBI taxonomy): domain Eukaryota; kingdom Metazoa; phylum Arthropoda; class Arachnida; order Trombidiformes; family Tenuipalpidae; genus Brevipalpus; species Brevipalpus yothersi. The sequence continues at coordinate 81,173 of QZCP01000155.1, forward strand.
TACATGTTCCGAATCATTACTGATATATATTGTCCTATGCTATATTCTACTTTGATAATCATTTCGACGATTAGTGTGTAATAGAACTGTCTGTTTCCGCTTTTCATCATCCATGTCGATCGGGCGTGAAGATCAGCTGGAAGATGATGGTGAGGTAACCATTTCGATGGATTACTTTTTCCATTTAATCATCAACAAAGGTTAGAAAATAGCTTAAAAAACGGAACAGAAGTGCATCTCCTCATTTTATCCAATTTAACGAAAATTTAGCTTTCAATTATAAAGTTGATGGAGCTACCGTTTATGTTGTATGAAGTTCAGCCGACAAGTTTATCGATTACCTTCATCATCACTCAATTGATTAAAGAAATTTCTCTCTCTCTCTCTCTCTCTCTCTCTCTCTCTCTCTCTCTCTCTCTCTCTCTCGAAGAAAGTTGTGGCTAATATATCGAGAGGTTCATTTGATCATTGGAAGCTTCTAATTTTCACTCTTCAAGGTGATTTTGGTCATAAGTGAGGTAAAAAATAGCATGATTTGAAGGTATTAATTTTTCCACCCGAAAAACATATCGATCAGAACAGCATGAGCAAATTTGAGCGATGCCATCAATACAACATGCATCGATATTCCTAATTTATTATGAATATCATTTCGATGATATTCGAAAAATTTTCCCTTCCAAATTACACCAAGCCTCACCTTTGATGAAGAGTCTGATTGACGTTTTTGGTCTACTGCGGTTGGCATGGATATGAAGATGTCTTCTTCTTTTGGGAGCATGGAGAAAATATCTAAGGAAGAAATTAGAAAAAAAAATTGATTAGATCAATTGATTGAGCAAAAATAATGATATGGTGGACACTTGGTAATGAGAACAGGGAGGTCATACTAGCCTATCTAGATTCCCACTGATTGGAAATGGAGAATTCTCAACCCTATCACTCATGATCACTTTTATTAGTTCTTCTATAAGTAGTCGGCCAGTCTATCAGTCGACATGATAATAATAACAATAATAATGTTAATAGCTATAATTTTATGCATATCATTGATTGACCATCAAAGTGGTAAATACTTGATCAAAATGGAACAAGTTTCCCTTCTAATTTAATGAACATTAATAACTACCGTGTGATAGTAGTTAATGAGTAGTGGTCCAAGATGACTGTATCTTGTTGACTCAAGTCTAACAGACAAAATTATTACACTCATGGGATGGTTAAAACAAGGAAGAGGAACTGAATTGAAGTGATCTCAGAGCATTTGGAGCTCTCACTTGTGTGTGTTGTCAAAATCATTAGAATTATTGCAGCGAATCTGCATAATTGGAGGTGGCTATTATGGCTGTCCTGTTAGTCTGAAAAATCACTTCTCATAACTTCCCCGGTTGGTGACCGACCTTGGCATCCCTCAATCCCCATAAACATACATATACACACTCACTACTGACAAGCATACAACTGACAACATAATTAGTGTTGAAAGCTTCTATTTAAAATTCTGAAATAGGTAAGATTTCGTAATCGTTCATAAGATGCTGCCTTGTCTTTGCTACCATCAATTGCTTCGAGCGAAAGAATTTTCGTTGTGTGTGAAGATCATTTTTACCATCAACTGGAAAGCTTCCGAATTGATTATTCTTTCCTATTCGCCCACATCATAATTCAACATGCACCCAGTAATAGTGGTAGTAACTAGTAGTAGTAATGGTCACTATTTTCTCTCTTCCCAATCGAATATAATCATCATTATGTGGACAACAATCTGTTTCTTTTGCTGGTGTACTCATGTGAGCTGCTTTTGAAAAATTGACTATATTCATATAAATATGTGTATGTGAATGGATAAATCAGGTCATATTAAGAGGCCAAGATGAATATTCTCCCTGACCAAGGGCCATCCAGTGAAATTATCATCTGAATCATCATTGGAATCATTGAAGAAGTTGGAAGAAATAGCGTGTCATAATCATCTATAACGGTACTTTTGCCCACTCATACACAAATAAAATGCTCTCTAGATGATCACGAATCTCTATCGGCTTGAAGTGAGGCTTTCCAATCGAAATGTCTTTTTCTCTCTCTTTCTCTCTTTCTCTCTCTCTCTTTCTATCTAGCTATCTTTTTTTCGGTGATAAAGTAAGCAAAAGATTGAAGATTAGGCTCCGATGTTGGCCTCTTATTCTGAACTGAATTTTTAGTTCAAAATCATCTGATCATCCTTCACCCTGTGTGTGAGTGCCTCTTAATTGAGCTCAAAATTGTTTCCCCTTCTCATCACCGCATATTCAACCGAGCTTGTCCATTTTTATCGGACCAAAAAATCAAAATTCAATCATACATATACATGAACATATTCGGAGGACCTAAAAATTGCTCTGCTATCTTGCTGGTACCCTAAGATAAGCACCAAGATGGAACAGTTTACTCGAATTTCAGATAAATTTCTTTTTCTTCTTATCGACTTATTCTTCTCAACCGAACATATTCAATGGTGAGCAAACATGCACAAAAATTTGTCTCTCTTACATGAAAATCTCACCCTTTAAGAGCAACTCATCAATTTTATCAGAACCTCTCACTAATCTGAGAGGCTCTAAGAGGCAAGGATCAAATGATTCTTTGCGAATGTCATTAAGAATCTTCTCCAGCTACACTAGGAGTTGAGCCTCATCGAACGACAAATGTGCTCAATGGGCATTGAGTGATGCTATTTTTATAATTATGTATCATGATGATGAAATGAGATGGAAAAATAGTGATAATAATAAAAATAATATGAAGACGAAGATGAGAAGAAAAAGTAAAAAAGAAAGTATGGTATATATTCTGCGTGGGTAATCAATTTCATGGAGCTTCAATTACAATCTTAGCCATACCAAGCCGGTAGCAATTTCTCAGCCCAAGATGGACCTTAGTTCACGATTCTTCTTGGCCTAATCGGCAGCCTTTAAGCTGGTCATCTTATTCGGCTACTATTACTACAACAACTACTGGAAAAACAGGCAACTTCACGGAAGCGAGAGTGTAGATAAAATCATTAAATCATCAAGCATCAGCGTCGATTATTATCGTCCTATTGTTTATCACGACATGGATAAAATTTAAAGTAAAATGAATGCTGTATATTGATACTGATGCTGATGCTGGTAAGCAGCCTGATCGGAATCGTTTGATGTTGTTGCCACCGAATGTTGATGTGTTGTTGTTCTTTTTGGTAACATTATCTTTTTCTTTCCATCCATTCATTTTCTCCTCTTTCTCTCTCTCTCTCATACACACATTTTTTGTATCACAAATTGATCTACCTGTGAAATGACTGAATTTCCACACCAACATAGCACTATTCCAAGTGCTGGATGACGAATAACATGAGGCACGATATTCGCAATATAATCGAGCTGAAGAGTCACGATTACAAGCCCAATGAATCATGTTCAAAATTTGCTGTTGTGTGTAGGTATTATGATGATGGATATAAGCTTAACTTTGAATCATTTTGTAAACTAACTTTAAATTAGTTCTTTTTATATCTTTCATGCAAATGATCCATCTTGTTCTCATCACAAAGCATCCCGTCTTGATGATAAATTTTCTTTGTGCCAGTATTCTGAATTTTTTTAACATTTAACTTTTTCTGATAAACAGCAGCTATAGTTTCTGATGGCTAGCATTCTGGAACTCTATGGTTATGAGATCACTGATACACGTGGTCCTAATTGAACTCCAATTCATAATGTCATAGCATTCAATCTATCTCTCTCCTGTACTGTATGCAATCCTGAACTGCGTTGACTAATTTGAACATTTCCAACATCGAAAATACATGTATATCTCATTCTTCTTCATCCATGTACATGTGTATGTATGTAAAGGAGAAGTAAATAATCACGATGTCTAGCACGAGTGAGGAATCATTATGGAAAGTTGTCCCATGATCTATTAGCTATGAAAGTGTCCTGAGGTTCTGGGTTTTGGGCGCTGAGGAAGATTAAAAAATCACCTTGAACTAAGCTTCCGATAACACCAATTGCTCAAAAAAGAAAATGTATCATGAAGAAGCTGAACAAAATCATGATTTACTATCCAAAAATTGCTCCAATCAAGTGAAGGGTGAATAAATTCACTGGATTGGCCACTATTTTTTTCCAGGTCAATTTTGGGTGATGTGCAATTTGGGGTGATACCAATCTCACATTTTGCCCATACTTTTCTCACTCCCTTCCATAATTCATCCAGCTCAAGTCCATTTGCATGGCATACAAACACGCAACTTGCCATGAAAAAGGTTTCTCTCTTCACACGTTCATCGAAAGGAAGATGTAGTGAGAGAAGAGAGAAGAGAGAAAATAATCATCATTCGAATGAATTTTTATGCCTATAGACAAATGAAGAGCGATACAATTTGAAAGATGGCCTGATGATAGAGTCTTCACGTAGCGCCTCTTCAGTACTATTAAATCTTTCATCATCACAGATAGATTGAAAGAGAAAGAGAGCCGCTGAATGATCACGATAGTTCATATGTTTGAGGCCAAAAATCTGGGCTCTTAATATAATCAATATAATTGTTGAAGATATGTATATGTATCAGTTAATACTTCATTCTGAAGCCTCAATTATTCCTCAAAAATCTTGCTCAATAATATTAAAATGAGCTGAAATTAACTTACTCAACTAATTTAACTACTTCTAGTAACGCAAACATTTAATCTACTTCTGAACGATAATAGCATTGGATCTGAACTCAGAAATTGGAAAGATAGTCAGATAAATAGATTGATACTTGAGAACGATAGAGAAAGAATTCATTCTGATATCGATTGAGAAGGCCAATAAGATTAATTATACATGTTTTCGGTGAGAAAATTTCGGCTCGATTTGGAAAAGTTTAAGACATTCGTTTTGGTTAAAACATTTGCCGAAAATCTTCATCAATTGAATGTACCTGTATCAAATATTAAATGAGGCTCACTAATGTAATCAAATGATTCACTTACATCCTATCATTCTATATTCATCTACTTTGTCGGCTACTATTATGGTCAGTAATTAAAGTATGTATTGATGACAATAACTGTGAATTCGATTAGCCCAACCTTCACTTCTCCTCTCAATGGAGCCTCTCAAATTGAATTTTCACTTCCACTTTCCATCAAACAGTAAATCTTTTAATCATTCTAATCATGTGAATGAACCTTCACTCTACCGTTCATTACCTTCAAAGCAGGCCAATAATCGCCACTTATTGAAAATTCAATTCGAATCACTTGATACAATCGTACTCTAGATTTAGCATTAAAAGATCATCAGATCAAAAAAAGAATGAGCAAAGAGTATCGATACTGAAGATGATTATGATGATAGTGATAATAATTAGAAATGGGTGCTTATTTTGATGTATTATGGCCTCAGAATGTTGTTGGAAGCCATGAGAGAGAAGGAAGAATTTTGAGCTATTTTCGATCATCTAAATATACAAATTCATTGGCATTCAATTCGAATGGAATGAAAAGTGTTCATGCAATTGATTCGAATTTTTTTGCTTCTCTCTCTCTTTCCATCAATAATTGTAGATCAGAACATCATCCAAATCTAACGAAAAATTCGAATTTGGCCTCATTCATAATCACTTTGGCTACAATTGAGGAAGATCAATCGCGATTAAACTTGACCCTCCAGGAAACAGAGTGGTCAAGGAGTGGTCAGTAAGCCGAATATTTTGAGTCAAAGAATCATGGTGATGAGTAAAATAATAATCAAATTCCAGAAACTAAGAAAACGGTGTTCGCTTGTGAGAGTATAATTTTTCTGGCCCCTCTCGAGAACTCGCCTTCATTCCGATGGGGCAAGTATAACGGTAAAAACGAAAACGAAAACAACAACAACAACAACAACAAAACTGGACACTCCTTGGTAGTGAAGGCGGTGGAGGATGGCTAGTGTGGGTGATTGTTGTGGAGATAAAGACGATTGAAGAAATCGACAATCATAATTAATCATTCATACCTAGAACCATCTCATTATTCATGTGGATAGAGATGATATACCCTATAATTATTTGCATAAATAGCTGATATATTTTGAAATGATGATGAGGTAAGTCTATATAGCCCTCAATCTGGATAGAGGATCAAATTGGAAAGGAAAAAAATGTGAGAAAAAATAACAAATTTTTATCATTTTTTCTTACTATTTTAGTCATTTATGATGGAAAAAATTTGTATTCAAATTAAGGTGAGCTGATAAACAAGTTGTCCACACCTGAGTTTCTATTGCATTTTGCTGGATAAATTTACAAAATCGATGAGTTCTATCAATTGATCTGTGATTTCTGCATGAGCGATTAGCAGCATTTCAGCATCAACTCATCGTTCGAGCGATATAATCGATAACGAATTGATTGAAATCAAATTCAAAATTTTAGCACAGAAAAATGATCAATTAAGTGAGCCAAAAGCAAGGTCAATTAAGTTAATCAACGTCATTTGAGGAAGAAGTTTTGCCGCTAAATTTTGATGGTAAAACGTGAATTAATCTATGTAACTTACATCAAAAAAGAAAAGAAAAGAAGAGGTGAAATCTGATGATAAACTTATTCATTAACCGGTGGAAGAATACTCATTTCGAAATTCAACTTGAGGATATATCAGCCCTCGAGCGGCTCAGGTCAATTGAAGAGATAGAAGAAGAAGGTGAGGAGAAGGAGTATCGAAGGCAAGGGTTGGCCATAATATAGTGGCTATTTTTTGCAACATACACATTCTTCTGCTTAAACATATGAGTACATTCCGGTCGATGAAGGAATGGCTCCAATTAGATGAACACTCATAATATGAGCACCTAATGAATTGCATTCTTTCCTTCCATACAGATGAATAGCTTGATAACATGTGAGAACAATATTAGAGTTCGAATAATTCTGACTGAACTTAGGTTGATAGGCTTGGGCTTGTATCCTATGCTAAGGTCAACCAAAATATGGATGAATTAATGGTGAGAAAAGTTTCATGAACTTTATTCGTCGAGAGATACTGAGCAAGAGAAACCAAAAATACGAAGAAGATCCTAAAAAGTTTGATCTCAAGGGATTTTTAACATGATGAAATCGAAATGGTTTTAATTATTCTTGACTTCAGGCCAGTTTGAAAAAGTTTTCTCAACAATCAATGAAAATCGTTCAATTCATTACAAAATGATCAAAATCAGAATAATTTAGATAACTCATCTAACTTCCAATACTTGAATCAATTCGCTAATTTTTTTTATCCAAATTTGTCATCAAAAATTGTTTCTCCTTTCAAAAATAAACACACATCAACATCCATAGTGCCTTGAAGAAGAACTTTTCTTCTCTCTCTATCTCACTTTTCAGTAGAGAGAACATCGAGTTTATCAGTATTTCATACCTTTTGGCTGTGTATTTATATTAATGAGCAATTAGAATTCATTTTCCGAAGCAAGGAGTTAATTCACACTCACATGAGCGAAAAAAAGATGATATGCATGAAAATTACTCATAATTCAGTTCGTTCCACTAAAAAAATTTAGGCAACACTGTACATACTGTACACATATATCAAACACAAATCAGTAATAATAAATTGAGACCAAATGAGACAAGAAAAGATGCCTTTTAAATGATGCTCACACAAGAGAAGAAGAGAGGAAACTTTTTTTCTTCTCCTAATCATAGTCAGTGTATTAGTCAACAACAATATTTATAATGAGTGAATTGAAGAGCACGAGCATGTCGAATAGATTTTTTGGAAGAAAAAAATGCAAATAAGTCCATTAATGATTTATCAGTGTAACGGTAAACTTAGATGGATGAGAGTCGGACATGAGTCAGTTGAAATAATTCAACAAAGTAGCCTCCTTTACTGAATTATATGTGAGAAAGAGTGAGAAGAAATAGTTATGAGGACCATTTTGGCCACCCACAAGTCAGTTGGAACCGATTTTGGAATAACTCAAAGTCGAAAACGAATATGATTCATGATATGTGTGGTGTGTGTTTATACTCTTTTTTCGAGAATATTTTTGACCTGTCCAGGCCATCCATCCGCTTAGTGATTCACTTGTTGTTTACTAATCAGCTTTCCAGTCCGATCATTCGTATTCGAGTCATCTTGTGCGCTAGGCAATCATGCAGCTTATTTATTTAAATTCGAAAACCGAATCATCACAAAATGATTGCCATAATAAGGAAAGAGAGAGAGGCTGAGAGGAAGAATAATGTTTATGATGATGGAATAAGTGAGAGCGAGAGAGAGAGGATGAGAAGTGATGCTGATGGATGCTTTGTGTGTGTATATATACATGTACATGTATTCCCTTCAGCTTGATTACATGAGAACTCATCAAATATGACTCTGAATCAGGACGATCGCCTTTCCTCTCTCTCTCTCTCTCTCTCTCTCTCTCTCTCTCTCTCTCTCTCTCTCTCTCTCTCTCTTCATCTCTCCCACTGACCACAGCAAGTGGATTCACATCATTTGAAGGAACATCTCTCATTTCACACACGTTCCAAAACATACATACACACACACACCAATCATTTTCTCACATACAGCTCTCAACTAAGATTCGTGAATGCTATTTGAACAAATATAATCGGTGTAATTTATTTTCCATCTTCCCGGCATCTCAAGTATCGCGATGATGCTGAAAAATTGTCGATAGTAGCTGGAAGTAAGATGGATGTTCCAGCATGCTGTTGCGGCAGCATCTTTGTTTTTCTTTTTCGTTACATTTTTACCGAAGCTTTTGGATCCAGCAAGGTATACACACACTTGGTCACACTTACAGGTACACAATTCAATGTGATGAGCTGAAGGAAGAAGATGTAGTGTGAAAATTTTGCTTACCACCCTACTTAATCCGATTATGATGGCGATTAAAATCAGAATCGATCATCATATGTGTCAATCAAAAAATTTCAACAGCATCTTGATCCCTTGATTCATCACTTTTGGTGGGCATACAATAATCCTATTTACACAGTCATTTATATTTACCTGAATATTCTACAAACATTTTCCAATTGTTGGTCAGACGAAGCAATAAAGAACATGTATGTATATATATTATTCTTTAATTCACTTAGAATTCAATTGATTGCCATATAAGTAATCCTCTTTGGTATTTCTTTCATCAACTTACACAAATAATGTCACAAGATTACTATTTGTATATACAAGTTATCCAATGGACTACACAGCATCAGGCCACACACATATACGCACATGAGACAGGAAAATAAGAAAAAATCAATTGCACTAAGCTGATGAATTATTTCGGTAATGTAACTAATGTAACTTTTGTAATGAAAAAAAGTTGTACAACGAACGATTCGTCTGGAAGAGAGCAAAGAAGAATAAAAATGATGGAGAGAGAGAGAGAGAGAGGAATAACGTTTGCCCTTATGGCTCATCTCTGCCTCCCATCTTCATCCTCCGGCTATATCAGTGAAGAACAATGATATAGTCGAGTGAAAGAGAAAATTATTGAGCACTAATTAGAGATGTAATGAATTCAAGAGGAGGCAAGCGAAAAGAAGAGGAGAGAAGATGAAGAGAGAGAGAGATGCTGTCTGAATTGAGCATAAGTCAAATAAAAGAAAGAATAAAGCTTCCGGACAGGCTTGGAAGAGTATAAGTTAGCCCATTTTCTTCATTCTCTTTCTTGACAGATGAAAAATAGCAACTTTTATCTCTTCTTTCTCTCTTCCTTTCTTTTCGTTCCTTCTTCGTTTCTCTTTGACTGTAACGTATGACTGATTTCGTTAAAGTAAACGAAATCTGATCCAACGAATGTGCCAACATTGAGGCCACCAATAACTTATCGGGGATAATTTTGGGCTATGATCGTTGTCATGATTAGAAGGAATCTCACAAATTACGGCTATTTAGCTGTCTGTAAGTTATAGAATAACAATTTTACGCACTACTCTCAGTTATATTTGCACCTTAAATTTCTTTCTGAGATCTATTATCTGAAATCAAACTCTTTCGAGTTCAATAAATCACACTATCTCATATGTTAACCACCCTAGATTTCTGATTGATGATTGAAGTCCAGCAATCATGAATAATTGAGAATCAATGATGATTGTTGCGAGAATTACTTTACTTCATACGACCAACAAACGTATTCTGAAAAGTGTCCAAAGTCAACCCACTACATATACTGAAATCATCTTCAGAACACCATACGGACTTGTGGGCGAAGGCCTCATTGATAGTTGTGACCTGATGTTCATTATCATCATTTTGTGGGTGGATAGATGGCCAAAGCCCGAATGTTGAGCAAGAAGAAAATTTATTAGTTTTTTTCGTGCCATAAAGTGCGTAGGTTTATACAACAACTCGATTATCTTCCTAATTGTTCTGATGATTGGCCAGATAGTCAGGATGAATACACACATACACATACATACGTACATATACTGATATACACTGATTTGAAATGAAAGGACCCTCCAAATGTGTCCATGTTCTGTATAGATGCTATCGTATTGGCTTTCGAGAAGGAAGCTCATCAAAAGTCAGGATGTTCCATCTCATTACTTTCTCTCAACCCCTCAAACAATTCAGATGATCCAACATTTTTGATGTGAATATGAACTATTCGAACTGGTTCGCATCATGCCGAAATTGGTCATGTTTCATTGGTGTCATCACCCACAAAAGATGGACATGGATATTCAGGTGAATGAGGAATAAATAACTATAGAGAATATCAGGAAGCATGATAGATGAACAGTTTTGTAGGAACAAAGTTTTGTGTGATCAATTAGTATAGAAGATTGTATTTCAGAGAGTTATGATCAATTGTCACGATCTGGGACAACTTGATCATCGATCAGCTGTTGTTTGATCAGATGATACAGAATGAGAAGATAATCTTGGTAAGAATAGTACTGTATGGTCTAAAAAGTGTTGAGACTGATCATTGATTGTGAATAGAAAAGAAATGAGAGAAAGATTCCCAAAAACCAATACATGTTGATGCGTGATTGGAGAAAATTTTGCAAAGAAGTGAAAAATAAAAGTAAACTATCACATATTGATTGGAGTCGTGTATTAATTGTCTTTTTTTTCTTATACCCAGCAGACCTAACAGCAAAGTATTGGCTTAAATAAGTGATGTATTTTTGGTTCTGATGATGATATAATCAATCATGATTCGAAAGAAAGAAAGAGAGAGAGTAAGAAAAGAACTTTGATCCCAAAATTATCGGATAGATTCATTCTACAAGATTCAGATACAAAGAAAAAAGAATGTTACTGCTCCCCAAAAATTAGTTACTTCTTCTTCTTATTATTACTTTCATTTCTTCGATCGCCCAGGCAAACAATAATCAAGCGAATATTTGCCCAAATCGATGATCAAAGTGAAACCAGCCAACATATCTACTTCTATCTCTCTCATATACTGAATATACAGGGAATGTTCAAGGATCATTCTACAATAATCAGCCTGTCAGAACGTGGTCAACATTCAATCTCTTCACTCAACTATGGCTCATCACTGAGTAGGCATCTACATTGTAGAAAATCTTGAAAATCTTGAAAATACAACAATGAAGCAAAAGTGATTAATTATCCCATCTTCCCAATCTTTCTCAAAAAAAATAGAACCTCTCAGATGACTAACATAGGGTTTATTAAATTTTGATCATGATGAATACTCGATCATTCAACTCTCTTTCTTCATCTCATGAACGCCTTATCATGATGCTGTAAAATAGAGATGAAAGTTATAAGACTATACTGGTGCATACAAATACGTGGACTTCTATTATCCGATTGTTATTTTGCACACACTTTGATCAATCAAATTCACTAGCTGATCAATTAACCAGTCAATACTTGCTTAGTATTCAGACTTCATCTCTCTCTCTCTTTCTCTCTCTCTCTCTCTCTTTCTTGATTCAGCAACAAAAACTGCTAAAGTTGATCAATTTTCTCTTGAAGAGCTCTCAAAATTGGAACGTAATTTGGTTCATCATTTTTAAACAGATTTAGCCATCGAGTATAGAAAAAAAGATTGAAGAAAATGCTTCATAAGTAAAAAAAATTCTGCATATCTTATCATATTCATCACTTTGAAACGGTAAGAAATCCTTTATAACGTTAAAAGAGCGATTTTGGAATTTTAGGATAAAGGATCAGAATCGATCAGTCGATTCATGATACAAAGTCGAAAGAAAAAAGAGCCCTCTTTCTTCTGGATTGGCCATCTCCACTAATTCCACTGTCTGATGATCAGTCTGTCCGATCATTAGCACAAAAGTGAGTGGAATAAATCCCTATTATCTGCAATGATTGCAAATTATTCAAGTTTTATCAGCAAAAAGAAAAAGTAAAAGGGGGAATACTTTTCCAAGTGATTGTCTCGATCGTGTTTGTTTCATCCTAATATAAGTAACATGAAATGAATATTTATTCAATATCATGAAGAAGCCTCCCAAAGAGTAAGATTCAATCCGTGCAAATTGGCCATTTATTCAACCTTGCTTTACATAATCGTGCATATTAGTACCAAAAATCGATACAAACAGCTTGAAAGTTTGATAGTCTCGGTCAATCTAAAAGAAGAGCTTGCCTGAGATCCTGAAATTTGAGTTATTACGAATCAATTTCCATTATCTGAAGTTTTCTTTAAGCTCTCGAAAGAAGTAAGCCTCTTAATCGGTTGATCCAGTTCATTTTCAGAAAGAAAGACTTATACGCTGGTGAAATTTCATCGAGTCTGCAAAGTTTCATGAGGAATTATCGATTTTTTCATAAATTAGATGGTACATAGATTAATTCTTAATCGATCCATTATCTATTGGAATTCATCATGGAATGTGTGCGGTTTATAAAAGTATCAACAATCGAGATGATGATCATCATCATGTAACACAGACGAACTTCTTCTCCATCTTCACTAACGATCATGATTGTATCGGCTATACTGGAAATGTGATGAACAAAAATAGCTGAATTGGTGATAAAGATGCGATACTTGATCACATCGATCAATTCATTCACTTGATGGACACAAATGATTGACCGTTTCCAGTGCCTGAGAGGCATAAGTATCAACTTCAACTGATGAAAGTAACGCGCAGTGTATATATATTGAGAAAAGAAAAAACCGTTAATGCTAATGATCTCAAAATTCCAGTGAAAGCGAATCGAATCGGCAAAAGGAGTTCAGAGAAGATTCACGCTGTTTGGGCCAAGATTCTCATGAATAACGGTTCTGTTAAGTATCGATGACAGGTGACAGTCGAAAGTTTTTTCTTACTATTCTTGACCCTGCTTGGAGCTTCTTATCACGATTTGGCTTGATCCTCAGCTCATTGACCACAACAATCAAGCAAGACTGAAACTTAATCAAGTCCAAGTAATGAATAAATAATTAATACTATGATTGGAATGTCCCCATAATCATAACTTGAAATCGGGACAAAAAGTGATACTGATGGAGGGAGAAATCATCATCGCATTCGCATCATCAAGAGGTCCACTAATAGTCTTAGGGAACATCAGGAATAGTTTCATGCTGATCGGACAAAAGTGATGAACTTGAGTCCATATTGGTGATAGAACTTTCGGAAATAGTGATATTTGAACTGTTTGTTGATCATTTTCGAGTGATTGAATCGAGAAAATTGGTGAAAAAAATAATTATTCACTTACTTGAAATGTTCTGAAATTAGTATGGATTGATGGCGAACATCATTCTTCTTCCGGTGTCAATTACATTCACTTATTTCCGAGTGTTTGTTTTGCAATTATATTTCGAGATGTATGATTATTTTCTACGTATCAACGAAACAATTGTTGAAACACGATATGATCACAATTAGTTATTGTACGCTCACATTCCAGGTAACAGAAGCGCCAGTCTTGACTAATTTGATGGACCAATTTGAATATTCGCTGATCACGATCCTAAATGGTGAACACTAGTGGTTGAGCTATACGTGCTCAGTTGATCACATTTCATGCCACACCAAGGCAGTTGCAAAGCATATCAACTCAATCACGAATTGTTTGCATACATACCACCAGACACACTTGTGTCAGGTGTAGGAAGAAGAAGAATATGAAGAAGATGGGAAAGTTCAAGAAAAGATGATCAGTACCGTTACAATCGATGGAGAGGTGCCTGGAAGGCGCGAGAAATATGATGAAGATGATGATGTTACTCGGGCAATCAGAGAGAGTTATGATGGACTGGCGATCAGTCCACTAAGATGGGATGTTGGTGAGGAAGTGGAAATATGATTACAGTGATTGAACAACTTGGGATGATGGAAGGGAGCAAAAAAAGAGGAGAGTAAAGATGCTCAAGAGAGAGAGAGAGAGAGAGAGAGAGAGAGAGAGAGAGAGAAGATGAAGAAGGAGGCAAGAGAGAGATCAAGTTGTTGTTACTTCTTTTCATACAGTCCGAAAAAGTTTGGGTCCTGATTAAAGAGCAAGATTTCTACTCCTCCTTCAATCTCTCTCTCTCTCTCTCTCTCTCTCTCTCTCTCTCTCTCTCTCTC
>QZCP01000156.1:0-23725 GCA_003956705.1 Brevipalpus yothersi
GAGAGAGAGAGAGAGAGAGAGAGAGAGATGGGCTCCTTAAAGAAAAGATGAAAGATGATGGACTGTTAGCAGAATGATTTTTAAGTGAAGTATAGCTCTCAATAAACAGCTGAGAAAGATTCTGTATACACATATACAGACACACATCGTTTATATGAGTATTTCTCTCTCTCTCTCTCTCTCTCTCTCTCTCTCTCAATAAGTGAGCATAACACACATCTATTGGTTGATGTTTATAAAACTGACAAACAAGCAATCATCTTCACCTCAAAGAGATATTCGTATTGTGTATGGCATCATTTTTGTATACGAGATAAAATTTGATCAGTAGTAGTGATAATTGTGTTGATCGACAGGCAAAGATTCTCTCTCAAATCTTATATATATACACACACAGATAGATTGGAGGCTAAAACTCTGGGCATATCAACTAACGAATGGACAATTGAAGAAGAAAAAGAAGAAAAAGCAATTCTTCGGAAATGAATTCAAATATCTTGGAAAGAGAGAGATAGAGGCTGATGTGTAAGTCAGTTATTTTTCCAGTATCAATCATATGATGCATAAAAGAACCGTATCATGGTGTATTAGGAAAACTTTCAAACTTGTGGCAACTAGTAAATTGATTCCCATTATATGGAATACAATTATGATGAAAAGAGAAGAGAAATTTTGTTCCGAGTTTAGTTTCTATAGTGTCTATCACAATTGAATACACTTCATGAATTCAGTATGAAAATTTAAGTTCTGAAGGAGAAAAAAATTCATCACTTCTGAGGCCAATGCTATTTGGATCAAGTAATGAGCAATTATACGGCTGATATTTTGAATTTCCAAAGCCTTTGACATTCTTTGAGCAGGTATTTACTTCTCCATGATATCATCATATTTCAATTTTGACTCTGTATACTCATGCACACTATCAGCTCTCTGAATACGCTGTCAAAAACACACATATGTACACATGATATTATCGAATTTGTATGGTCACATTTGCTCTTCAATGGTCACTAATATTGACCAATATATTGCAAGCTATCATTTGCTCAAAGTAGCAACCAACAAAAAAATCGATATTCTTGGTTATGAATGGTTCCACGAAAGCAATCAGCATGGAATGATGATGATTCACATTCTTTTTCTCTCTTTCTACTTATACTGATCCCTTGGCTCCATGGATGATGTCCAATCAAGCAAAGGTCTCGACATCTCCGAAGTGATTAATATTAGTCAACACAGAAAGAGTAGCAGTAGTTCTTTCTTGTGCTGGTGGATACATCAAAATGATCTGAAAAATATGAGAAAATGGATTCTCTCTCTCTTTCTTTCTGTTTCTTATGATACTTAGAATATTCTCTCTTCTCTTCTCTCTCTCTCTCTCTGCTGGAATCCATCGTTCAATTAAGGTCACTTCACAAGCTTCCCATTGATTATATACAGCATTCCCTGAGATAACTAACAGTGACAAGCCGTTGAAAAAGAGAGAAAGAGAGAGAGAGAGATGAAGATGGAGAAAAAAGTTCAAGTGCAAAAAATCAGTGGAACACGATTGATGAAAAGTTTTCATCATCAAATTGGTGGCCCTCATTCAATCAGGCACAGCTACATAACATGTATATATACTCAGAGCTACCGTCAAGAATTTTTCTCTCTCTTTCATGAAATGCAGAGCAAAAGGGAACACGATGAGTGATAAATTATCATGGAGCAAAAGAAGCTGTATGTATATATATTTCCAAGTTCATGAATTAATTCATGTGGCTCTCAGGTATTCCAAGCGATGATGGAATGAGAAAGAGAGATAGGAAAGACTGGAGAAAAAGACGTAATCTCGGGTGTAATTTTTGTTGAGCAATAATTAATTATCCTAAGGGCAGCGCGAATTTTATATCGTTCTCACTTCAATCACCAATTTTGAACACTATTTTTTATGCTGAACTTTCATAGAGTTCAGATGAATTTCATGCTCAATTTACAGTGAGATGAAGAAGAGAGAGAGAGAGGAAGAAGAGATGACATGATGAGATCTCATCAATTCATCAAAAGGTTTCATCTCAAGAGGGAGAGAGAAGAAGAATTCTCAATACAAACATCTACATTGGTGACATTAATTTCGGTAATTCATTTTAATATTCCTCTCTTTCTCCATCTCTTTCATCTTTAATGCATCAATTTTTTCTCCTCAGAGACCATATCTATTTGGAGAGGAAAAATTCTAATTCAAGCTCATTTCGATGATCAGCAGCAAATCGCGCTGACAAACTTCATCAATGACTTGAATATATTTTCATCTCTTCGAAAGCATACACTTTTCACATCATGCACACACCAGAAAGCCCGCAGCAAAATAGATGAACTCTTGCAATCATCGTATACACACATATAATCATTATTATTGGAATCATTTTGGAAACACAGCATCAACTTAACAGTGGTGAATGTCTCACAACGCCCATGCATCACTCATTTGGGATCCAATCAAAGGAGGATAGAGAGAGAGAGAGAGAGAGAGAGAGAGAGAGAGAGAGAGAGAGAGAGAGAGAGAGAGAGAAATCTCAAGAAGAAGAAGATGAGCTGAAGAAAAGATATTCACGTCAAAAATGATACCAAAATAAATGTAGTAAAAACACATTAAAATGAATAAGTGTGAGAGGGCGAGAAGAGAATCTCAGAGTATGGAAGAGAGAGAGAGAAGATTGGATGAAAACAAGTCCAGGCGAGAAAAGATGAAAATGTAATACATTTATCAGGCTAGGAAGATGATGTTCTCCCAGAAGTGAAGTGAGAGAAAGAGAGAGAGAGAGAGAGAGAGAAAAAGACGAAGATGGAGAAAAAAAGAAAAAAATCATCTCCATGATCATCATCACTTGCTGACGGTTAAACGTCCAAGCAAGCCACCATCAAAGTGGTGATGTTAACCTCCAAGTCTTACGCTCTCAATCTATGTTTCTCTTTCTCTCTATCTATCTCTTTCATGATGATTTTCGTTGCAACGAAGGTACCAGTGATTATACACTGTTCTGTAATATAGCAGGCCAACAGAACGAGATGTATCGAAGATGAAGATGCTGAGCAGCATCTATCTGTTCACAAGAGAAACGTCTTGGTCTTCAATGACAAGCAAAGCCTGAGGATGAAGAGCTGATTTAGCCCGCTTACTAATTGCTGTTTTGAGGCGGAATCATTGGGAAGAGAGAGAAAAGTAAAAAATGATCGCATGTCTTCTCACATCTCATTTTCACTTGAATCTCACTTTCTTGCCAGAAAAAATAAGAACCTGTTAAGAAAAGAGATGGAGATATGCACTTCTTCTTCTTCTTCTCTTTCTTATTTTGTACACATCCCTAAATAATCATTATCTTCCACATCTTCATCTCTCCAAAATCATTGATTACTGTATGTATACTGAGAGTGTATGAGAAGATGATGTGTTATGTAGCCATCACCAGTAGCTCATCATTCGCCTATCACTTTTTCTCCTCCTTTTGTGATGATATTCTTCTTTTACTTCATCTTAGTTCTCTTCATCTAGAGTAAGAAAGAAGGAGAGAAAGAGAGAGGTAACGAAGATTAATTTTGATCCGCATCAATTTTCCTCCGAAATGGCCTCATGGCTCTCTCTCTATCTATCTTCTGTATTACGAATTATTAGTTAGCCAACAACATTTAATCTATCAGTGGAAGAAAAGAAGGGGCAAAGTATCAGATCAACATGGTAAGTTTATCAGCTTCATCATAGTCTATGGAAAATCGATCCTCAAGAGGTATTCATTCTTCCTCTTCTTCTTCTTCTTCTTCTTTTTGCTCTAAGCTCATGATGAATAGAGATTAATCAGCCTCATCGATTATATACCAAGAGGGTATGTATGATTCAGCTATTATTCAAGAGCCCTCAAAACATACATACATAAGAGAAAAGTAACTATTCCTCCCATAAGATTAATATCAGTTTTATTGTTAATAAAGTTGTCTAAAATGAATGGAATCTTCACCATTTTCCACCCATTTGTATTGGAAATCGAAGAATTTTTGCATATTTTGCAGAATACAGCTCAAATACTTAAAAATTTCTCTATTGCCACAGATTTAGTGGGAAAAATTTCTCAATCTCAAAGACTCAATTATTTCGATCAGTCTGAATAAAGTTGATGGCTTATAAAATGATGAATGTTCGATCAATATTCACTGAGATCACCGAAAGTTCATAAGATTGTGTTAAGCTGCTCTCGAGTAGATTCAAATTTTTGCTGATCTCTCTATTCTAGAGATAGATACAGGCAATAAGGCGAACATTTTGCCAATGATTTTGAATAAAAGAATCATGGGTATTACTTAATTTCGATCGTGCAATCATCTTTTAAGATTACATAATTAGCGATTATCATGACCAAAGGTCTAGGGTGAACATTCACATGATGAATAGTATTTATGGAGGCTTTTCTCTTAGCCATTGATATAACCTAGTCTCTCTCTCTCTTCCCCAAAAGGAATGCATATAAGTGAATGGTAGCACGCAAAAGTATCGTGAATATTAAATCCCAGAAAAGATTCACACTTGGCCAGCTTCAGGCTTTCTCGTATATATAAATGATATTCTGGAAAATACATATCTTCATCATACATGTAGATATATTCTAGAAAGCAAAAAAGTTATAAGATGAGTGAGATAGGAATTATGTGTCGTGTCATTTGATGTCTTAATGATAGCCTAGTACCTGGTAGATGCCTCCGGAGACAATCGCATTTTAATCACTCATCTGGATCTTTTCATTTGATCCTTTTCAGAGAGAAAAAAGTTCCTCATTCACATGTATACAGATAGGTTCATACAGATACACACTTACCAATCAGATTATCGGTCAAAATGGAAAGCGTTTGTAACTTTGGTGAAAAAAGATGGAGACATGAATAGAGAGAGAGAGAGAGAGAGGGATAGAAAAGCTCATGATGGATGTGATCTAGTGATTTTAAAGGCTGCCGATAATCTCATGTTAATTTCTCTCTCTCTCTCTCTCTCTCTCTCTCTCTCTCTCTCTCTCTCTCTCTCTCTCTCTCTCTCTCTCTCTCTCTTTCTGAAGTTAAGATCATTGAATTTTTTCTCCCGCCAAAAAATACGATAATCTCAAGTTCCACCGGTTTCATTTAATCTTCTATCCACTTTCATCTGAACTCAATCAATCTGTTAGAGTACACTTGTAAGTGAAAATTCGAATTGATTTTATCGTCAAGATTGCCAGCGAAATGAGAAGAGAAAAAAAGTAGTCATAATTCGAAAACACACCACTTTTCATGTGTGCAAACATTCCTCTCTGTCTTACATCACAAACACTTAGCACGCGAAACACATTTGACCTGCATTTTATCTCAACTCTCTTCCGTAAATGTTTACTCCACCAACAAAAGTAACAGTAAAGTGATCACATTTACATATTGTTTAAGATATGCGATAGTGTTGTTTTGCTTTTATTGCATGACGCAATCATCATCCATATCATGGAAGTGAGAGAGAGAGAGAGAGAGAGAAAGTAGACACGAGGATAAACAACCATTAAATCAATAAAAAATGATTACCTGTACATGTGCCTTAGAGTTTGTGGGTCTACTCTCAAGCACAAACACACACACACACTCACATATGTACACCTTTTGATCGATAATCATGAATGAATCATGTAAGAAAATACGATATAACTCGAAAGTGAAGGTGAATGAAATGGAAATGGTTTATGAGCAATCTGAACTTTTTCGTTTCATCTCTTTCTCTCTCACTCTAATTTTGTATATGTGTTCACTTCATTTGTCTGGGACATGTATATAATATTGATGTTTGACATGCATCAATGTATACACCGTGTATTTATCATGCATATTATCGTGAGAAAAATATTATGTATCAGATGAAATCAAGTGGAAATATCACAAGTTTCATCTATTTCCTCTCTCTCTCTCTCTCTCTCTCTCTCTCTTTCAAGATTCATTCATGATGATAAAAGCCTTGAATGCGTGCGAGGTAGGGGAAAATGTGTACCTGTGAATGGAAATATATCCAACAGATGATCCTTATTCATGTGTAAAAATGTCTCAAGTGAGAAATTGATGAGTAACTCTGATGAATATCTTGACTCAGTATCATGCTATTGATCATTATGTTGATGTTTTTGATATCTTTCTTGATGAATTATCATCTATCTTGATTCTTTTTTGAGAAACATTCACACCATGTTCATGGGATTCATGAGAATAGATGGACACTGTAGGGTGTGTGTTGGTGTATATTTGTGTGAAAATGATGAGAAATTCATTGATACGTGAACGAAAATGAAAAAAGATATCATGCATGATGGTGTTCTTCCGGTCAATTCATGGGAAAAAATTCGAAAAACCACCATCAAGAGAGAATGTTTTTCTTTCATTTCAATATTCATTATCTTATTCATAACATTCATTGTGATTACTTGAGCATCATGATAACTTCATTATCTTTTACATTTGATTAATATTTCAACACACTCGATAGATAATGAATAGAATTCATCAAACTGTAAGATTATGAATTTGTCTTGTTCCTTTTCTCGTTTTCATACTTCAATTCTCCGCTTTTTCCAATGAATATCAGAATTTAAACACATGGAAAAAAACAAGAGAAAGTCACAAATCTATGAAATTATATGTCACTTTCAATTCTATTCAATCCTTTGTGGAAAAAATTAATACAGTTCACACACAGGTACTCAAGTGATAAGAATTTGAAGCGAAAAAGTGTTCAAAAACGAAAAAAGAGGAGGAGATGAAGATGAAATCATAGAATTTAAGAAATTCAATGTTTACAAAATTCTCAGAGATGTATTGAAGATTGGCCACAAAAGGTGGAATTTAAACTTTTCATCTTCTTCTCTAAAAAATATTCGATATCATCACGGCCAAAGTGATCTATTTTCTCTGTGGACAAGATGGGCTCAAAAATAATTGTGTATCCAGGAGACTAGAGAAATTGGTGGAGAAAAAACGGCGAATAAAGTGAAAATTTTGACCATAGAATCACATATATACAATTTTTTTGCTTCAAAACTCATCAAAATCCTGCCAAGCGATGATCACTTTTCATGAGCATCCATCGAGACATCGAATATCGCTGTAATCATCAAGTTTCTCAAGCTAAAAACTTTTTCCGCTCTCCTCTACACACTCACTTTCGGGTCCAGATCACGTAATTTTCAGTTGAACACCCGAAAATCGGAGCCTAAATTGTTCCTCCATATCTTTTCACTCACTCACTCTCTATCTCTCTATTTCCTATGGACGGATGGCCAAGTTACCTACACACACTTTTCTCTCTCCTCTCATCTTTGAGCAAAAAAGCGTAACAAATCATCAGAGTGTGACTTATGTATGTATCTATGTGTATGAATATATATATATATATATATATCTTCTTAATTTTTTCCGATGGACATTGGCGGGTATCTATGCGATGCATGGGACATGGGATCCCAAATAATTGACTCGACAAAAATTCACGTGGAAAAATTTTCTCCCGAGAAGAGAGAGAGAGAATATAACGCAACTGATGCAGTAAAAAGTCAGATATGAGTCATTCATTTGATCATCAACGTATCAGTTAAAAGTCAATTAAACAAATCAGTCAATTGAGAGAGAGAGAGAGAGAGAGAGAGAGAGAGAGAGATCTCATGATTATGGTAGAAATTAGGGTTTTCAAAATTTTGGACTGATCATAAGAGTTTAAAAGTTTCTCATATGCTTATAAACTTCCCTTTAAGTCCAGCATGTTTACCCATACACGATACATGTTGGCTATATTTTTCGATACTCAGTAAAATTAGACCCCCCAACAACCGGTGCATTTTGTTCACATGTACACACACACACAGATCGGACTTTCTAGTAACTTCCTCTCTCTCTCTCTCTTTCTCTCTCTCTCCATGAATTGCCATAGTCCAAAAGGTGCCATAGGCCTTTGGTAGGATGGGGGGAGATGCAAGAGAGGGCTACCGTGCTGATCTGAGACGGCCTCAAGACGGGAAGAGGCTCTTTCCCTCTCTCTCCATATGATTATCCATAGTCAAGGTGTATTGTATATAAGGCCATATGCCAAGTGTGTATGTGTGCGCAAGGAGCAACTTCCTGTGTGTGTAAAATTTCGGCCAATTCTTATTCCTATGCTCTCTCGAGCAAACCTTAGAACTGTGTTCTAAGGTTCTAATACTTGCACGCTGCCCGATGGGCCAGTCTCTCTCTCTCTCTCTCGCTCTGTGAGTGTATATGTTGGTCCATCCAAACGGTCGTCTCTCTTTGAAAATCTTCTCTCTCCTCATTCACGAGCAAGACGCGTTACACCTGGCCCACTTCTTTCACACACACATAGGCACACATTGAGAAGAGATGGGCCAAGATCGATATAAGGCCACTTTCTCGAAATATGGCCCCAAGAAAGTGGTCTTCGGTGGACGAGAACGGAGAAGGAGGAGAAGCAACATAGAAAAATCTGCCTGTGTATATAAGGCTTTATGAGAATGTACAAACTTTTGTCAGCTCTGTGGAACAAACTGTTCAAGCCACAAATTTTGGTTGTGGGCCCGTTTCGGATTTGATTTTTGGGGCCAATTGATGATGAGCTTGTTGTTCGGCGTATTTAAGTGTTGAGGCTTGTGGCTATGTGTCCTCTGCCTGTGTGTGGCAGAAGCCAAATTGATTATCTAGCTGATCAAATGAGGGGTAGACAGTTTTCTCATTGTCTAAGAGAGAGAATGAGAAAAGATGGAAGATGAGAGAGAGGAGAGAAAATTACTTTTCTTGATACTTTTAACGCCTCCTTAATGAAACCTCTCTCTCTTTTCATACTCTTCCCACTGTCAAAATCGACTTCGGTGGTCATCTAATCTGAATAGCCACTTCACTTTTATCAAAGCAGGTATCATTGATCATCTTGATCACCGTAACCAAGCCTGCAGGGTATCTTCTGCCTATCTTCTTCTTCTTATAACCATCTTATAGCCTCATCTTATATCACCTTCCGTTCTTGTGGCCTTTTATTTTCTATTTTATCTTCTTGATTATTCATCTTAACCTTCTCGGCTACTTCTTTTTTGCTTCTCTCTTACTTGGCTACTTTACATGGAACCTTCTGTACTGTCATCACACACACATACTGTGAGCTGCTTGATCCAATTCTCAAGATATTTTGGCTATGAAGCTAGGCATGTTACACCATGAACCGTGAAGATTTTCGGAGAAAAAGAATTTGGAACTATGATAATGATATCCATTCCACGCATACTTCGGATGGTTGAGAGCACATATGCATAAAGTTTCATACCAAGCAGGATAATCTCTGATACACACATGCACATGAACACAGATATATCAGAGCGACAATTATTATCAGTTTCGAAAAATCGTGGAAAAAAGTACAGATTCTCCATCTTGCACTTTTTTCAATAGAAATGAAATATTTATCATCAACAGAATGAGAACACAAGCTGAAATATATTTCCATAAAGCAATGAGAAAAGGTGAAGAGAAAAAAAAATAAGATCAAGTCAACGGCTTGCTCTGATTTCATTGAACTGTGTTTGTATGAGTGTTGAGAGGGAAAGAAAAAGTATCAAGAAAAAGAAGGTATCCATGAAGATGGAGAAGATGATGGTGAGCAAGATGAAGAAGAAAAAGATGAAGAAGAAGATGGAGATGATGTTGAGAAGAAAGAAGCAAAATAGTTATACGTATATCTCACTTTCGTTGACGCTTCCAGCAAGCATGATTCCTTGTTTCGCCTCTATTTTTTGGTTCACGCACAGATACAGATACATGAGTACGTGCATATATTTATATGCATATATTACATATACACACATACTCATGTGGCCTGAGGGCTGATCTATGAGAATAAAAAACGGCTCTCTTACGGAAGATGATCTCTATCATTATTATTATTATAATCATCATCATTTCCCCATGTTATACCCCTACTCTATTGGCGCCCCATTACTGGAAGAAAAAACAAAAAATTTTTGATGAGCCGATGAATCGGTACTTGGGCTCAATTATTCAGGCCAGTTCGTGATATACACAAGCGTTCGGTTCAGGTATATATATATCTATGAGTCTGTAAGTGATTCGCCAAGGTTCCTAAGACTACCAATACTACTGCTTTAGTGTACAGTGTTTGTGTGCATACAAACACACTAAGGGATGCTGTTGATGATGATCCGAAAAAGTAAAAGGCCACAAAAAAAGGTGCTTCATCTTAATTTCTCCTCTCTTCTCTCCCCTATTGTGTGTGAGTGATTTAAGTGATTCAAAAGCGATTGAGAATCGTTAATCATCACTGATACATACACACACATACACATACACATAGCCATTCTCTTTAGCTATGCTTTCGAAGAAGGAAAAAAAATTTGCCATGAATACGTATACACACATCTATAGCCATAGATCAGGCGTGATTGAAGGCTAGATGATGAGATGAATTGGTCTTCTCAGGTCGTGCAGATCTCTCTTCTTGGATGAGAGAGAGGAAGAAAGAGAGAGAGAGAGTGAGTGAAAAAAACATTAGATGAGCTATCTTCCTCTCCATGTGCCAACAGTTTTGTGGCTGATTTGATTCACTCAAGAATGAAGTGAGTGAGTGAAAAAAAGTGGTGCTGATCATCTTGATTACTTTGGCAAAAGATAAATTAATCTTTGCTATAATTAAGAATTGAGAGAAGTTATAAGATGGAGAGGTGGAAGAAAAAAAAACGTTAAGAGATGGTAAACGAATGAAGTTTGACGCCCTCAAAAAATTCATCAGTCTATGGATTCCTTCCATCTTTTCCCCTAATTTTGTCCCAACGCAAACACATACACACACAGGGGCTTAATTCACCTCCGTAGGACCAAGAGGATCATTTTTTGGTGCTTCCATAGTACTGTCTCTCCAAAGGCATGGCATCAAATGGCCTGAATTGGGATGTATTTCATCAACTAAACCTACCAACCACAGGGATGGAACCCCGATGTCTTACCACTGGGACCCATGGAAAGATAGTCAAACTGTATTCGTCCTTGGAGACTGATATCTCTCTCTCTTCCTCTGGTAGAAAATTGTTCAACAATCAAAAATTGTTGACTTGTAAGGTTGTATAATATTTAGGAGAGAGAGAGAGAGAGAGAGAGCAATTGTGGGAGAGAGAAGATAGATAGATGAGACCAAGAAATGGGAAAGAAGAAAGTTGAAAAAAAACCTCTGATCGCTCATCCGAACGGAAAATTTTAAGATACACTCTGTTCCGCTACCAGAACGGGTCAAGCATCAAGTGTTATATGTACATGTATGTATCTGTATGGTTCCATGGAGAGAGAGAGAGAGAGCAAGAATATTGTCAAAAATATATATATTTGTATGTGTATGCTGGGAAAACTTTCATTCTCTTTCCTCTTCTCACCTCTGTACATGTCTCACGCACTTACAATGACTGATCTACAAGCTCATGTCGACAGGAAAAATTCCTAAGTTTCATGAAAGTGAGAAAGACACCCAGAGAGAGAGAGAGAGAGAGAGAGAGAGAGAGAGAGAGAGAGAGAGAGAAAGAGAAATACAATGCATGATGATCAATTCAACTATCCACAGGATCGACCTTTTATCCTCGAGGCAATGTTGATCTTTAGAATTGATGATAGTATACTATCTTCAGATCATATTGATTTCTTCAGAACTCCAAAATTTCGATCACATGAGAAGTGAATAAAAGTTCTCTTTCTCTCTTCAACTTTCGATGGATAAATTTAGTTGTATATATTGGCTTTACATGATGGCAAATTATGTTTGACTTTCTGTTGTGGGTGAATGCGTCTTCATATTCTTCCTCATCAATCCATTCCATGTGGAACTTCTTACCTATTGTCTTTTGCCTCCAGGAAGATAAAAAAGAAGAAAAGAGAGAGAAAGAACACATCTTGTATATCATGAGAGAGAGAAAGAGAGAGAAAATCGATTGGAATGAAACAGAAACCACCAAAATGGTTTGACAACATCAACCAATCAATATTGCATCATCGGGTTTTCATCATGAAATACATGTAGCTTGTTTGTTTCCTCTTTTTCTTCATTCGCTTTCTCTCTCTCTCTCTCTCTCTCTTGGAGCAACTACTACTATCATGATCATCATCATGTCCATGATGATGAAGGAGGATCGGAAGAGGGATTGAAATGATAAGGTCGTTTTTTCATGGAGTCATGATTTTTGCCTGAAATGATGTTCTGTTCATCAGTGTTCATCTTTTTTTAACGGAAGAGAGAGAAACTCACTACACTTGAATAGTAACCAAATCTTGATTCCATTTCATTTCATCTTTTGACTTCAGCAAGATCGAAAATCAAATAATCATTGATCAAATTCAATACTTGCAGAGGATGTACATTTGGAATGGATATGCATGTGTATATCCATTTGATCATATTGAATGCAATTGAATGGGATTGAATCAATTTTGCCATAGACTTGATGGCCTGAGTGATGATCATGGTCCATCTGGAAGCTGGATGGAAGATTTTCCACATCATTTTGATTTGAAAATTAATTTTGTATGATAATCAAGTGTGACACGAACCATGTGATGATTGAAACAAGAGAGTCTGTAAGATTTTTTTGGAGAGCTCATAAAGAATGTATTTGAATGTGATGAAGAGGAATTATTTTGATAATTTTGGAAAGTGTAACTGAAGACGGTGAGAGGTACTTTGGAATTTTAATTGCCAAATAATCCAACAGATCTCCATGATATTCATATTAAATTTGAATTGAATGAAGAATATTCAAATTAACACGGTTTCAGTTGGAAAAAATATATATTGTGATATATGCTTCATCCATGTAAAGTCCAGCTGAATTCGTTGGCCCAAGATGATGATAATATTTCATGAGCAACAGATAAACGTTAAGGGTTCTTGATCCTTGTGATCGTTACTATCATCTTGCTCAGAGACCAGGAGAGGAAGAGATAGAATATGCACGGTTTGTTTTATATTAGAGATTAGGAAAAACCATGATTATAATCATGTGGCCACCATGCCCAAAAAATTTTATCGTTCTTTCTCTCAATTGCCGAAAGCGTAGCAGTGAAGTACTACTATTTCATTATCAAATTAATCATTTTTACATGCGAAACTATTCCACACCACCACCATCATTATATCATCTGTTCATTCTGACTTCCCATTTCCGATTCTTATTCTCTCAACTAACATCAGGTTTTTGGAGCTCTTTTTTCTGGGCACGGTGTGTGTGTGTATATGTGTGTATTATTATTATTATTCTGTTTGGTTTACCGCAGAGAAAAAACGTGGTGAAAAGTGTGTATTCTTCCTCCAAAATTCAACTTGATGAGTGGAGAGAGAGATGAGAATGAAGAATATATACATCAGCATCGTTTCATCTTCATCCAGACGAACATTAGACACTGGCAAATTTTGCACTTCTCATCACCTGAGTGTGTGTGTGTAGTGAAGAAAAAAGTAAAATTTTTCATCTCTCCTCACTTTTTGATAAGAAAAATCTCATAAATTACTTGCTTACTTTTCTCACCATACTGAAACTTCAATCAGCTAATAGCGTGATGATATTTGCGTGCCTTTTTTCTCCATACTTTGCTTACTCTTCTCTCTCTATTTTTTGGGTTCCTTTTTCGCTTCCTTCCTCTTCTCACCTCTCCATTGGCTTATAATGCTGATAATGATGATAAAGAGGAAAGCGACAGAATGAATCCATCATATTTCACTCACACCAATATGATTTGGGAGAAGAATTTTTCCATAGAAAATAGAAGAAAACCATGGAACAGGTAATACTGATAATACACTAATATAATCATGGTTGATAGGCATTTGGTGAAGGTAAGTGAGAGCAGAAATTCGATTGAGATGATGTTAAAATTCACATGTATTTCAAACGGCATAGTGTGAATGTTTTACAAAATCATTCACAATTTTATCATCATCGTGTCAAGGTTGCAAGTGTTGGCACGATAGAAGCCGATATATTATCGAAATGCACACGTATTTTGGTCAATATTTAGCACCCATAAATCGATAAAGAATCACAAGTACGTAATCGATGAATTTGTGAGGGACGAAAAAGAAAATACCTACAGAAATCACGTAAAAAATACATTTTAGTGATGAAATTTTTTTCTCGCTTCTCCTCTCTTTTTTTTGGTCCACTTTTCTCAACCTTCAATTTCAGTTTCAAGCCATAGAAAAGCCAACTGTATGTGTGTGTGTGAAGTTAGATAATTTAACGTGAATTATAATAATTGAGGTGATAAAAATGGCTTTTCCAGCGTTGCAAAGTGATCACAATCGAATCGATATC
This sequence comes from Brevipalpus yothersi, assembly GCA_003956705.1. NCBI lineage: Eukaryota > Metazoa > Arthropoda > Arachnida > Trombidiformes > Tenuipalpidae > Brevipalpus > Brevipalpus yothersi. The sequence continues at coordinate 14,373 of QZCP01000156.1, forward strand.
ATGCCCATCAAATTGCCACCAAAATCGATGGATGTGAACTTTCGGTGTACATCAATTGGATGGACAGTGATCATCATCGATCGAAAAATAGTTGCCAAAAATATTTTCACATTTCATAATGATAATCATTCAACGAAAAAAGAGGGAAACTCAATCACCATTATCATCACACAGCTTCTGTATGGAGGATGTTGCTGAAGGATGATGATTCAAATAGACTCTTTACATCACATTCTCTCTCTCTCTCTCTCTCTCTCTCTCTCTCTCTCTCTCTCTCTCTCTCTCTCTCTCTCGATCTTTCCCACTTAGACACAATTTGAATCATTCACCTAAACTTCCATCTAAGAATCTAAGCATCAGGTCTTGTGTATACTCAATTCATGTGGTTTTCTCTCTTCATGGTAAGTAGGTTAGATTTGGTTAACACTTTGACACACAAATAGCCATTTAAGAGGGGAGAAAGAGGATGAGGAACCTTATTTCGTCTCTCTCTCTCTCTCATTGCCTCCCACTCAATATTCGTGGACATGTTGGCCATCAGTAATCGATCGAACTGATTCGATGAGGAGGGAGAGAATTCAGAACCCAGAATACACGTATGGTATGTATATTAGGAAGAGGCTTAAAAGTGTTTTACTTGAAAGTGTGTTTTTTCCCTCCATCAACTGAATAATGATGATGACCGCATTTGCTTCTCCTCTTTTTTTGCACCTCTTTTGTATACTTCTTGGTGGTGATGATGAAGATAATCAACTTTTGCTCATCTCTCCTACATCTTGAAGGTTCCTCGGTGTGATACAAAATTTGGCCACCAATGTCCACTCTCTTCTTTCCATCATATTCTTTGAATTGTATTCAACATCACTTAAAGCTGTTCATCATGAAATGTTGAGTTAGTCACTCCTGGTATGCATGTATGTGTGTCTGTGTAGGATGAATTGAAGATGAAGAAAAAGCTTTCAAAAAGCTTTTCAGGATAAAGAGAAAGATGAACAGGTAGCAGTATTAGAGTTGGAAAGATTCATTATGCATACCGCTTGAAGAGGAATACAAATGCGATTATGAATCGAGAGTATTTTTCCAGAAGTAAAAGTATGTAGTTGAGTTTAATTTTGAAGATTTCGATGATTCCTACTTTCTCTCAGGTTTTTTTCCCAGTTTGGAATCCCTTTTGGTCGAAGAAAAAATTTTCCATCCGCTCACTAATAACATGATATTTGTGAATTTTTGCATTTCAACACTTCATTATCATTTTGTATTTCCGATTCAAGAGAAAATTTTCGACTGAGAAAGAAAATTTGGCCGAAGTAATAAAAAAAATAGATTGCTATGCAAGGATAGAATTTTTTTATGGCCACAGAATAGAAATTGTAAGAATGCCACTTGTTCCAGAAAAAGAATATCAACTTTATAGCTTTAGTAACCATAACTTATCGAGCTTCAAAATTATCATGATCCTTTTTTTTCGATTTTCGAAAAAGTGAGGAAACCGAACATTCCTTGAGCGAGATCCTTTCAAACATCTACTCAAATTATGCAATAGCTATTGAACAATTTACCCATTTCATCTTCTCCTCTTTTTGCTTTGTTTCTCCACTCTTCAATATATTCTTCCTCTCTTTCTTTCCTGAACCATCCAATTTTATCACCACCAACAACAGTAATCAGCGTCATGTATATCCATGGATTCCCTATGGTTATTTCCATTTTGTAAGCACCCAAAAAATGAAAATAACTCAACACTCACACACATATATGTATACAAAATGATTATCATCTATGATCCATGATCTTGAAGAAAGCGAGACCTCAAAATCATTATCGATGAGTTACTGTCTCATTGCTTTTTTCTTCTTCATCTTTCCTTCTACTTGGTCCACTATACCAGCTGCTTTTCGGCCCACCTCAGGATCCTCTCTCTTCCAGGCCTCTTTCTCTCTCTCTCTCTCTCTCTCTTTGGATCGCCTCCTCCTCCGCCTCCTTTCTCTTCTCCTTCTTCTTCTTCATCTTTCCAAAATATTCGTCCATCAGCTCACATATAACCACAAACTAAACGAAAATCAACCTCACGCAAACCTCATAATTCTCTTTACCTTTCTTTCTCTCTCTCTCTCTCTCTCTCTCTCTCTCTCTCTCTCTCTCTCTCTCTTCGCTTTCTCTTCTCCTATGGTGGACAAAAATATACATTATCATGATGAAGATTCTTTCAACTGGACTGAGTATACACATGTGTACAAACATAGGGGAACATCAAAGTTGAGTGAAGAAAAATCTTCACAGAATGTTATCCCTTCGAAGATGTACCATTTTCGATGTAAAACAAACCGTTTTGCCTAGTTCTTGTCGTCTTTCTCTCTCTTTCTTCTCAAACCATTATGGATCAGTAACCACTTTCTTGGGAGAGAGTGAGGCACAACAACCACGAACATCACATTACCACTGAGGTAGTGGCCATGAGTTACAATGATAGGTCAAGACATGATCCCATGTTTTGGCAGTGTACATGTTACATCAACAAGGACGAATCATTGTAACAAATGTGCTTTGAATCACTTTCAATGAGCAATTCGTGTTTTAAATTTGCCTTTTGATTTTCAGGATGGATATTGATGTGTGCATGTGTGTTCACTTAACTTGGTGGTCAAATGGAGTGAAAATTTAGTGGCCCACAATGAATTCCTCTCGGTGGAGGAGGAGGAAATAATCGTTAGCATGTCATTGAATATGGTCAAATAAGCACGAAGTGCACCAAGTGATACGAAAAAAAGTTCTTATTATTGAAGATACAGTGATAGAGAGAAAATAGCTTGTGTGTGTGTGTGTGTGTAAGATGAACATTATGTAATAATAATAATATGTTTCAAATTTTTTTCATGATTGACCTACCCATTCACTGAACATCATGATAATCGTTGTGATGTTGGACTGTTTGTTTAATTTAGTCGTGATTTGTCAGAAAATCAAGAGAGAAAAGAGAATGATGTAAATTCAAAGCATGTTTCATATCAAAACATTTTGTGACCGGATGAAGCAAAAGTTCTGATTGACTTATTCAAATCAACCGGCAGATAATTTGTCCTCCTACAAAATCACAATCATATTATGTGGATGAAAAGAGAGAAATTTAAAATTTCATGTCTCTGAATATAGTCTCTTTACAATTCCGCTGCTCATCATCCAGTAATTCAGGGAATTTTGATCGATAATAAACCATGTTGAGCTGATCTGTCAATTTTTGTATGAATAAAACTTGAACATTTTCTTGCTTTGCTCAGCAAAATGTGTGCACATATGAGTATGTCTGTTTGCAATAGTGAATGAAGAGAGGCAAAGAGTATCCATTTGATTTGTATGAATATGCAGATTGATGAATCTTGTTCCATGAACTTTTTTCTTTTTCCATCACTTATTACCATCAGCATTCTACATTATCATTATTCGATATACAAAATAAATTTTTTGCTCTCTTCTCCATTTCATCACTTCTTCATCTTCTCTCTCTCCATGATGCAATCGAGAGACTCTCTCAGCTGAACGAATAGCGAAAAACCAGAAACAATGATCAATTACGTGTATATATGAAATGGATCATTTTTATTTCTTTACCTCTCTCTCATCATTCAACAGACTGATAATGATTTGAAACTTAAGCCAATCTCGTTATACTAATGTCAGTTAGAGCAGGAACAGGAAAATAAGGTGAATAATTTTCTCTCTCTTTGCAAAGTTAACCAGTGAACAAGATGGGTGAAAAGGAGTAGCAATTCTTCTTTATATTTCGTTTTAGCTTTTTTCTTCTTCTCCTTATTCTCATCATCTCACTTCCATCTCTCTCTCTCCTTTGAATCTTTATGGTAATGAAGGAATGAATATTAAACATCCCGCCTGAGAAAAAGCGGCACACTTGATTGTCTTGGCGAGAAAAGCTTATTATTGGCCATCAACCTCACAGGATGATCCCTCTCTCTCTTTCTCTCTCTCTACTTCTACTACATTTCATAGTTTCTTTAGAATGTATATTCCGAAACAAAAAACAGAAAAGGAGTTAATAACATCACTCTCTAAGCAGATCATCACTTTTCAACACCATCATTCCTGGGAGACAAACGAGAATAGAAATGAAAATATGAATATTAGCGGCCACACTTCATACAGGTACACTGAAATTCTAGCCGATTCATTAGTGTTTTCAGAGTTTGAATAGCTGAAGATGAAATTCTTGAAAGTTTAAAGTAGAAAGTAATCAAGCTCATGATCTTATTTTAGGCAACAAAATGATGTAACACCATGCACACACACCTTCCGTGTGAAGTTTTGACATTTTCCATCAATATGTCCATGTCCTCTACACTCATGATAAGAATACAGAGAAAAGGTTTCAGAAAATTTATCATCTCAGTGTGCAAGAATGAGAAAAAGAGAGAAGAGAGAACAGATAGCTGAATTAAGAAAAAAGTCCACCTCATTGAGTTAAGGTACACCTCTTGGCAACCCTCTCTCTCTCGCTTTTTTATACCATGAAATGTTACATCTCGTACTGTTTCGGTCTATGAGTTTGAAAAATGTGTACAGAAGAGAAAAAAAAATTTATACAATATTAGTGAGAGAGATGTTGATCTAATGGCTTCCGCTACCTGTTGGCCATTGAAGCCCATCGAGCTGTGAGCGTGAAAAAGTAAATAATAACAGCGATTCAGAATAATATATCCACTTGTTTCAGGTCAACCGAATTATCATAATCACTTCGAAAAAAAGGGAGAGAGAGAGAGAGAGAGAGAGAGAGATGAGATGGCCTGAACACCGCCACTAAACGCTGTTTTGGTGCATCTTTTAATCTCGTTCTGCTGAGGAACATATATCAACGTATTTCAAGCGCTTAAACTGATCATCAGTTTAGCGTAACGATGAAGGGCTGCTGGCACCGGAAGGAAGCCAGCAATATGAACACAAACGTACGCACACACAATTACATACAAAATTTTTCATCAATTTCAGAGATTGAAGCAATAACAATCGAATATATGTAAGTTCATGAGCATCCAATAGAGCTTCTAAGGGCTGATGATGATATTGGGTGCTAGTGTCTGTGTTAGTGTGCACTTATATTGGCTTGAATCGAGTGAGGAAATGAAATTAGCCTTCATCCATGAGCATATGTACAAACTTTCTCTCTCTCTCTTTCAATTTGTTGCTGAATTTTTGAGAATCGTATATCCTGTGGGAATATAAGAATGCGTTCGGATACAATGAGTAAGGCAAAAAATATTCCAGATTCCGAGCCCCTCCGTTGCTAGGGCTTGGCAAGAATTCATGTTTCAGAATATCGATTTCATGAGGTGTGAGTGTGTTTATATGATCCGTTTGTTAACTCCCAATGAGTTTCATTGAATATTTACGTATGTATGTGTTTCAAGATGAAGGTGATGAAAAAATTTTTCGGATGCAATTGATATGGCTTAAAAAAATTTCAGTTCAAAAGACAGCTCACAGATAGAGATGAGAAAGAGAAAGATCAAATATTTGAATGAGATCTCATTTCATGCATATTCATGGTGCATATTAAGGAATGGATTTGGAGATATTAATTATACTGTACACACACACACATGCATATTTTGTTGTTCATCTGGAACGGTAAATCATGCGACAGTATAGATGGAATAAAAGCCTCAGGGTGAAGCGAATTGTGAAATAGGAGAGACACAATTCGCTTGAGTAAACTGAACAGAAGCAGCATCCATAAGATGCATACTATTTATGGAAGATTGACGATTAACGTTACCCCAGCCCAGTGTGTGTATTGGTAAAAGGACCCGTGAAAAAAGACATGGTCAAGCCATCTAATCGACCTCAATAAGACACGCAATACTTTTATCTCTCTCTTTCTTCCTCCACACGTGTGTTTGATTTGAATCAGCGAATCGAAATTGGAAAAATCTTGGTTCCTTTTCCGACAAAAAAGTGATCTTCCCTGTGAATCGATAAATCTGAATGTGATGATAATGGCTGACTCAATCATAAAAATATCATCATACTGATCTTCGGTCATCTATTGAACATTGTGTATACATTAAGGTACAGACACATACACACAGGAAGAGAGTTTTTATGGGCACACAAAGTGACAATCATATTCCATTCATTCTGATAAAAATTGGAAGAATATTTATTCCGTTCAAATGGAAGTCAACAAAGTCAAAATTTGCCGAAGTGCTGAAAGATGTGTGTGTGTGTATGTACATCATGTACAGTATATTTTCTGTTTCCAGGATCAGCATCGGAAAGACTTTATTTGGTATATAAATTGAAGAGCTCTTAGAGAGAAAACGGATGAACAGATAAAGTCTCTCCTGGTGACAACAGAAATCAAAATCGGAAGAGAGAGAGTCAAGTGAAGAGGAAGATGTGGAGAATAAAAAGAAGTAAAAGAAGTAAAAGAAGAAGAAGAAGGAGAAACAAGAAGAAGAAGGAGAAACAAGAAAAGCGGAAAAAAATTTCTTTTTCATCTTTTTTCACTCTTCTTCTGCCTCCGAAAATGTGATTCAAAGTCAAAGAAGATTGAATACAAGTTCCAAGGGAGAGAGAGAGATAGATAGATAGAGTGCCCATAAGTGTATGCTGGGTTACACAAAATTTTGCCAACATTTCCAGTGATTAGAGATAAACTTTAAATGGCTATCAGTTGACATTGAATCTGAAAAATTTAACAAATCGTCTTAAAAATTTTTGGCATCAGCACATTTTTCCCCATCACAGGACTCATGTCTATACAGAAGATGATATAAGGGAGAGAGAGAGAGAGTAATAGTTAGAGGCCGATGGCAAAACTTGATCATCTTTAGCTCACACGCTGTCGTTAATGTTTTTTTGGTGGGCTTCTTAGCCACATACTCTTGTATACTCTCTTGTATACTCTCTTGTATGGTAGTGAGTGGATAGAACAAGCTCCAGAAAATCTTGTCCAAAAGATGAACATCATGATGCTCAGTGAACATTCACTTGCATTCTCTTCTTATCCGATTCCGCATCATTCATCCTCCTGTCCAAAGCTGATCCTTTACTTTTAAGCCAAGCCAAATGAGCCAGTAATGAGAGATAAACTTTCAAGACAATCTCTAATTTGAATACTTTATCTGATAGCTCGATTCAGTAAGGAGAAGTAAAGAAAGAGATTTTCTACTCTAAATCATCTACTTTATCTTCTCGCACTCTCTCTATCTCTCTATGTACCTCATGATCCTTCCAATTTTGGGACTCATTCTTCGGGTGAAACTTTCTCCGATCAGTATCCACTCAGCTCCACGATTGCTATTACGTATTAAAATCTTTCTCTTCTCCAGATTTCTTTTTTGCACCCAAAATCTTGGCAAAAAATCATTTTGGTGGCATCATCCAGGGAAGAGGAAGAAATAACTTAAGTCCCTCTACCACCCTGAGTGGAATGGAAAGAAATGACCAAGATTTTTCTCCACCAACCACTGGGTGCTTCGATTTTCTTTATCCTGATCATACAGGTTAAGCCGCTGTCAGTGGTCCTCTCTCTCTCTCTCTCTCTCTCTCTCTCTCTCTCTCTCTCTCTCTCTAGATGATTTTTTGGGCCCACAAAGAAGTCCTCTCTAATGTGGCCTTTTGGGATCCTCTTCCTCTTACTTTTGATATGCATATATGAAACTTGGTGGAAGAGGGAGAGAGAGAGAGAAAGAGAAAGAGAGCTACATAAATATAAACAGTCATATACACTGAACACACATGATAATGATAGACGATGTTTACTACAAACAAAAGTTACTCAAGTGGTACACTCACCACATGCTATTCCACTTCTTCATCATGTATTCTTCTTCATCTTCAATTCTTGGTCGTTTTTTTCTCTCTCTCCTCCTCACTAAGGCCTTCATCTTCTTCCTTCGGCCACATACAACCACAAGTTTTTAAGGTTCCCCAAGCAAAACAGACAAACATAACCTTTGATCTGACTGCAAACATCGATAATCAGTCTCTCTCTTTCTCTATTCTGAAACGGTTCACCAAAGTATAATCTATGAAGAAAAAAAGCATGAGAGAGAGAGAGAAGCTGCTATGGAAAAGATGGGCCAAGAGTGGCCTGGCTGGTGAGTATGTAACATTGAAGCTCTGCGGCCGAAAAAAGTATAGTCGAATTAAGTGGACGTCAGTCAAATGGCCGATAGACGATCGAGAGGTTCACTTGTGGCCACACTTGCTCACGCTCTTTTTCTCTCTGCTCTCTTCTTCATCTTTCTCATCCATCTATCCCAAGCAATATGATTGCTTTTCTCTCTTTTCTCTATTCCGTGAGCCATTGCTTAGGTGCTGACCAATTTAAAACAATCGCTCTTCTCTTGCTCTCCCTCTCTTTCTCTATCATCCTCTCATTTGAGATCCACTCTTCTTATCATCCTCTCTATCGGCCATTTCATCATGATTTTATTCTTCCTCATCATCATGTCTCTCTCTCTCTCTCTCTCTCTATCTCTCTAGTTTTTTCCCGCGCGCGCGTGTACTAATCGCTCATCTGCAAACATTTTGACAAGCACAATTTTAAACAGTGAAGTTTGTGTATTTCAAGTTTTGCTGGGTGCTTGAAAAAAAAAAATCTCACAGGCTTAGAAGGGATCTTGTTTGTTTGTTTTAACATTTTTTACAACATCAAATCTCTCTGTGTGTGAGTATATTTATTTATGATGAGCAACCGATTTTCTTTTCTCCTCCCTATATTGTACAGGTCTATCTCAAAATCAGGGCTTCTTCCTGGGTCAGACATGCGATCAATTCTCTCTTTCTCTTCTTCGATATCTAAGCCCAGAATATTGAAGAAATGTAGGAAGAGAGAGAGAGAGAAGAAGAAGAAAGAGGAATTAATCAGTCAAGTGATGATCTTCTTCTCACTCATGGAAAACTATTTGAATAAGAGATAGGAAGAGGCGTTCGCTCAGTAAGGAAGAGAGAGAGAGAGAGAGAGAGAGAGAGAGAGAGAGAGAGAGAGAGAGAGAGAAATAGCATATCACGTTTACCTGTTTAGAATTTGGGGATCCTATTATTTTTGGAATTTTATCAGCCTGATCAGAAGCAAGAAAAAAAGATATTCTTCTCGCCTTTTCCTTCTTATATTCTGTCTTGTTGTTGTTGCGGCTGCTGCTGATACTTACTTTTTTTACTCAATCTCATTTCATCTCATCATTAAACCCAACTGGTCTAGTAAAAAGAAAAATACTGAACCTTCACATCATGCTGATCAGTGAATGAATTATCACAAGAAACTGTTATTCTCCTGAATATTCAATTTCTCTCTCTCTCTCTCTCTCTCTCTCTCTCTCTCTCTCTCTCTCTCTCTC
>QZCP01000156.1:24814-95294 GCA_003956705.1 Brevipalpus yothersi
CTCTCTCTCTCTCTCTCTCTCTCTCTCTCTCTCTCTCTCTCTCTCTCTCTCTCTCTCTCTCTCTCTCTCTTATCACCCAACATTATCACTCGATTGGATGAATGAATAGAATGAAGAGGAAATCACTGAACTCTAATTTGCATGGAATTATTTCGAATGAATCTCATCAACCATTCGAGAGCTTAAGTTATTCAAAATACTTTCAAGATTAGCAGAATATAATCGAACAGATGCAATATCTAGCACCCATTGGAATGGAGTCAAGGGGGAATAGGCAATCGAATTCAATTCACAAGATTAGTTCATTTAACCCCAAAAGAAAGAATAGATCCCATATATTACCCAAACAAGCTAAGATAGAGAGAAAAGGAGTATAATTTTGCTCAATCAAGTTGGTTAAGAAGATGATGATAAATTGTCCTTTGATCACTTCTTGCAGCATTTACAGTTATATAGCCTCTTCCAATGAAGTATGAATGAATGAATTAATCAGTATAAGTAAACACACTTGAAAAAGATGTGTGTAGCTGATATAATGATATTATCTTCCTATCTATCATAACATATAGAAAAATTGGTTCAATTGCTTACCTTGCACTAGCAATCTGATGACACTGTCTGGTGTTTTAACACCATTAACGATGCAAGTGTATTCGCCTTCATCTTCAAATTGTGTTCCGCGAAAGTAGAGTGATGAGGATAGAGGTAAAAATGAGATGTGACTATCAACGGTCAGTGTGGCTGCAGCACCTCGTTTAACCTGTGGAAACATGAGGAAGAAAAAATATTGAGAATGATATAATTGGAATCGTCTAGATGTCTAGTGTATCCTAGATACACATGTATGTCAAATTGATAGCGAAAGTGCTGATCAAGAGGCAAGATTTGTCATGAGAGACAGTCTGGCACGCGTGTATGTTGACTTATTAGTAGCACGCAAAGATGATCAGCATCTTTTGAGCAGCATCCCGAAAATATGTGATCGAGTAACTTGATCGATAAATGATCATTATGGGTGAAATTTTAAACCGAGCAATTTAACTTTCTTAATAATTGATCCAGTTTAGAGGGAAAGAGAGAGATAAGGTAAAAGATGAGGCGATCATCATCATGATAGTACAGAAGCCTAACGGTAAATGACACAGATGTAAGGCGCAATAAGATTGAAGATTTATCGCACAAGACCTCAGTTTGACCTGAAAATATATTGGCTAACGATTGTTGGTAGGAAAATATAGCTTCAATGATTAAATGAAAAGATGAATATTTTTTTCTCCACTTCAAATCATGAAATCATGAAACAATCATCATAAAACGAAAGGAGAACAGCATCCTAATGGAAGTAGAGACTATTTCTCTCCTTTTTTCCAATAAATTTTTTCACTCAGCATTCTGATTATGGATCTCTCTCCTGAATCATTTTACGATTGTGTTCAATGGTTGAAAAATTTCACCTCACAAAATGGTCATCTCAAGAGAAAGACTAAATGATAAAATGATCTATATTCTACAGAATTTTGGCATTCACTGTTCTACTCTTATTATTACTCATCACGAAAACAATTGTCGTGACACTGCCAATGAGTTCAATTGGGCCATGAATCGATAAAAACATTAGAACGCGATCTGTTTTAAATGTATAAATCTAGTGGAGATCGATGAAAATGAAGTCATCCATCGATTGACAGTCTCTCTCTTCCTCACTCTCCACTTCATCATCGACACCAAACCACCTCAACATGGAGGATGCTGGGAAAGTATGAAAGAGAGAGAGAGAGAGAGAGAGAGAGAGAGAGAGAGAGAGAGAGAGAGAGAGAGAGAGAGAGAGAGAAAGAGGAAATGCAGCCTAGGTTTGGTGAGGCTAGCACGAATTCTGCCGCCCGATATCGATCAGTCTGAGGCCATAATTCCCAGTAGAGGAGTTCGAGGGGAATATTGTTCACTATTCTCTGCCATATTCACTGCATTTCCTTTGTCAGAAAAACAGTGTATTCTCTTGCTTCACAAATAAGAGGGTCTATGCTTTATTCTCTCTTTCTCTGTCTCTTCATCAGAATATCTCTCTATTTGATCAGAAAAAAATACGAATAAGTGTATATGAACAAAGGTTCATCATGTCAGAATCACGAATTGTCTAGTGTTTGTACTATCTCATTCATTCACAGTCTCTCTCTCTCTCTCTCTCTTTCTTTCTTTCTTTCTTTCTCTATCTCTCTTCATGATTCGTTTTTCGAATCGAATCAAATAAGAAGACGAAAAACTAGGTCAAGCTAGTGAGCCGGTTGAATCGAAGAAGAAGCTAGCAAGCAACCAGAGATGTCTCATCATGTACACACATAGACACACGCACATACACACATGCACACTCAGGGGAACACTGATTTTCTCCATGAAAATAATCGAATAGAACGAATAACGGTCATTGACTGGTCAAACAGCCCTCTGGACAATGGTAAACCTGGTCCCTGTGTTGAGATGCTTTGTGCTCTTACCTCAACAATTTTTCTATCCTCTTTGAACCATTCCACCCTTCGATTTGGATCGGTTGTGTTGGGTTCAAAGCGCTTCGCTGGATTGCAGAACAAAGTTGCATTGTGATTCCGTCGAACAAAAATTTTGTCCACTTGAGCGGTAGAACACTGTATGATCACTGAACAAACGATGAACACCACAATACCGATCGAATATTTTCGATGGCCACACACTGTCCACATACCACCATCATCAATAGATGATATTCCATTAGTCCGGTGAGGCTTCATACTGATAAGATGGTATGTATATATGTATATCCACAATTGCTACTTCCACCACCACATATTCCTAGTGAGTGTGTGATACAGAAAGTAAACCTCTTCGGCTGCTGCTCTGCGAACCTTACTCCAGAACTTGTGTCTGAGAGAGACTAAAAGAGAGAGAGAAAGAGAGAGAAAAAGAATCTCCCTTCTTCGCTGATTTTTGCCCAAAACTCTATTCTCCTCCTCATACTCTCTCTCTTTTTCTCTCTCCCGGCAGCTGCATTCGCCAGCCGGTTGATATTCCAAGCGTATTTTCCATCATATATATGCCCTAGCGCCATCTTAATGTACAGCTCAGAGATTGTCTGAACTTTTTTTTATTCTTTTTTCGAGATCTGAAAATTTTTGAGCTACGTTATGAGCGTCGGATTTTTTTTGATTCATTTTGAGAGGTTGAGTTCATTACTTCTATTAATGACTGCATTATAAATTAACTTCAATGATTGTTTGCTTTGACAACTGGAAATGTTTCGAAATTCGATTTTTCGGTTTTCAAAAAATCACTGAAAGAAGTTTTCATGTGATGGTGTAGATGAGAAGAGAATAAGTCTTTTGAAACTTCTTAAGATCACATTTCTATTCTCCTATCTTGAGAAGGATATACAGTAGTTGGAAGTTCTGTGAATTGAATGATAACAAATTATTCTGGTATATTACTAGAGGACTGATTAAAACTCATATAGTTTGAATTTCTAAGAGTATCATAAGTTCGTTTGGCTGTGTAAACGATTGTTTTGATTAGATAATAATAAACTAGCAGATGTAATTTGCATGAAGAAGATTCGATCATAGAGTTATTGATTTCTCTAGATCAAGTGAATTCTGAACAAACAAAGGTACATTTCTGATGCCGATTTGCAATTTTACTCCACATAGTTTGTTATTAGTTAGTTACTATAAGATTCAATTCTCAGTAATACTCGTGCCACGTAGATTATTCTCATCTCATGTGCATGCAAGCCTGTGAAAAGAGAGGTTCATAATTTGAATTTTGGGAATAAAATAAGACTCAAGAGTACTGACTTTCACTTCTGACCATGGGATAGGAAATTTGACACCATTGTCTTCCCAGCATTTGTGCAGCATATGATGAATCTTTTTCGCCGGTTCTTGAGGGTTCACACAGAGTGCCTTTATAGCCGAAGGTGTCGCCGTACCAAGCAATGCTATCATTCCAGGACACTTGAAGATAGTGTCTATTTTATCTTTGGGAAAAACTTTTTTCTAGAAAAAAATAAGAGAAATTTATGTTTATGATGCATGTAAATAGAATGAAAGATCAATGATACATCTATTTCTTACCATGCATTCACCCAATTCGTGGAAAAACTTTGGTACAGTTACTGAATGGGGCCTTTTACGGATTATTTTGCAAAGTTTTTCGGTTTCTTCAGACTCTGATCCAGTCGACTCAGAATTCACGAAACTCAAACAAAAGTAGATGATAGAGAATATCAGCACTTGATTTTCGAAAGAGATTCCTCTTCTTTGGGAACTATTGGAGTTTCGAAAAGTATTCATATTTATAATACGGAAGTTTACAATCAATTTTAGACGAGAGGCTCGGTTGAAACTATGGAAGATAAACAATTCCAGTCTCATTTACACCTATACTTTTTTCATTACACCCAATACTCTGACACATCGATCAGTTTCAGATGAGGGAGGGACTTTCACCGAATAATCCAATTACACTTCAAATTTTTCGAGGCTAAAAATGAACTTGAATTCAATTTTTTCTCGATAAAATACTTGATACTTGTTGTTGAAAATAATGCGGTAACATTTTGTAGAAACATAGAAAAAAGCTCTTTTGAGAGAAGTAAATGGCTGTCAAGAGATATCAATACATTGAATACTCTTTTCTAACTGAAACTTGGCTTTACAATCTCCAATTTCTTTGCACTCAATAGATGGAAAGAAGAAGAGAGAAACTGCATATCCAAAATTTATTTGAACTTGAAGAATAAACTAAAAAAATAATTGTTACAAGCTATAACGATCGATTGGACTCTGATCGGAGCATGACATTTTCTAGGAAAAAACATTTTACTTATAGACAGCTGTTAGTACAAATCACGAAGGGTAACTACAATTATTGATAATCTATTCTAGTGCCATATCAGGAGAACCAAATGACTGTACTGATTATTTTTTCAGTTTTGAGTGGAGCTTCAGAATGTACTTCACCAGTTTAGGATCAAAAAGAGGATCATGAATCAATGAATAAAATTGTGCAAGATTGAATTACTCTTTGTAGAATACAATCATGACTATCATCAATTGACGGATTTTTTGTGGAGAAATAAGCATTCTTTTAATATAGTTAATCGATGAGGAGAGATTGAAGAATATTTCTGGAATATTTCAATACAAGTTCACTGTCAAGTTTATTTAACCTGGTTACTATTGGAACCCGTCCACAGCCATTCTCAATCTGTTCGCGTGTAGTTCAAGTTCATACAAGTCTATAGGGAGAGTAGAATATTATCAGAATTTTGCAAATAATATAGTATAATAATAATATTCAAAAGTACCAACCTTCACTGTTTGCCAAGGAAATGGAGTAGGTACACCATTATTCTGCAAGCAAAGCACTATCTGTGGACAAAATTACGATAGTTGGATAAAACTTTGAACAAATTTTCCCATCAAAACTCACCATATTTGATGCTTTATCTGTCTTACAGAATGAAAGTAGACTAGTACCAGTTGGGATGGTTAGCATTTCTTTCATCAACGGACAGTTCAAGACTTTCGCTTGGATTGCGTCATTTTTGGGGAGAACTTTTTTCTATAGAAAAACAAATGGGTTATGATTGAGTGATTTAGATAAGATGAACAATTCATGATCATATTCATTACCATGCAAACAACAAAATTTTTGGCCCAGATCTCTGGTTGTTGGTCTACGGCATAGCGAACTATATCGCAACAGCGCTTGGCTTCTTCTTGAACTGGTGTCTGAAAATTGGCTGCACATGTTGAATATTGGAAGAAAATTGAGCAAAAGAAGGCTATAGAGAATATCAGTACTTGATTTTTGGAGAAGGTTTGCCTCAATTGGGAATGCTTCAAGCTCTCAGATATACCCATTTTCATGAACTTCGAGCGGTAACAAAGATTCAAAAGGAATGTCTTATCAAAGTTCTGATTGAATCTATGAAGGATTAATCAATTCACTTTACTTTTAGCAAAGTTTTCTTTAGTGATATCTGAAATGAAATACAACACCCTACCGTTTCGATCAATTTCACTTTCAAAAGAGAAAGGAATTGTAATTAATGACGATCCAATTACATTTCAAATTCATCTCAAGATGAGAAGTTGGAATTTTAGATGAACCTATAGGAAAATATCGACAGTCACAAAATTCAAAAACCTCATCACAAGTGAAAACATAGAATCAAATCCCTTTCAGAATTGAAGGTTTAATACATCAAAGGACGAAATCTATCTGAATTATCTCAAACTCTCATTGCTGTGGTACATTGTCAAAATGAATCTTCCAGCTTACTGAGCTATCTAGTTCATTGAGTTTGATTTCGACACAGACATATGAATATCAATGAGAAAAGTAATAAAAATATCAACAGTCAGTTTTTGCTACTCTTTCCGATTCTCTCCGAATTGGTATCCCAAGTAACATAAACTTTTGTTGAAAAATGGCTTTCATCTTCATCAGTGAGAGATAGCGATTGCTTTGAGTCATTCAACATTCTTTTATTTCAATCAGAGACCAGATTATTCTTCCGCCAAGTAGATTTTGACATGAAGGGGTAAAAGAGAACACCTCAAAGAAGGCTTAGATGAGCGAAGCCAATGTGGAAAAAATTTTGGAGTAAAACAAAATGTTGCTCTCAAGTACTTGTGCTATGGTTTCATCCAAAATACACAAATACATGTATAATGATATCAGGGTGATTGATGGGCTCGTTTGATGTTATGGGTAAAGATTTTTTAGCAGTTTTTCCGAGTGATTCTTTCATATTTACTCTGAGTAAGCTATCCAACAAGTTGGAATATTTGCAGCTCTTATTCTTTCAACAGATAAATCATCTGAAGTTCTTCGAAGCTCTCCTTGGACTGATAATCATCCATAACCACCGTTCACAAAATGATCCTGAATCAGGAGAGGGTTAAAACATCGTGCTTGGAGAGTGTCAAAGTTGACACGTGAACAATTAGTAAGATTGAATCCAACAGATTCGGACCTCATGAAAAAAGTTCCATGATAAAGCTACTGATACCATTCAATGAATTCAATTTTATTTAGCATGAGAGGATAGTGTCAGATGCAAATTGTTTGGCTGATTCTTTCTAAATGCCAGATCTATTCCTCGATCGTACTCATGCTGGGTTGATTAATCTCATTAAGTATAATGTGGAAACAAACCTGAAAAAGAATTCAAATATCATGGGAATTTTGAAAATAAGAGGAGATTAAAGAATACTGACATTCACTTTATCCCAATTGATTGGAATCTTGACACCATTCTTGATCCAGCAATCCTCCACCTTAAAGAGAAATATGATGATTGGTGATACTGAAAAAATCATTTATCAAAACTAACCATTTTTACTGCCTCATTTCCTTCACAGAATTGCTTGACCTCCTCAGGTTTCTTTGAGTTGAAAAACTTGTTTGTCGCTGGACACTTCAGAATAGGAGTCAATTCACCTTTGGAGAAAACCCTCTCCTAGGAAAGAAAAATATTATGGTAATTTGGCAAGTCAATCAGTTGAAATATTCATAATACTCACTACCAAGCAATGGCGCATTCTATGGAGAACTTCAGGTAGAGGTTTGGTTCTGAGTACGATGTTAATATTATTGCAAAGTTCTTTGGCTTCTGTTTCAGGTGTAGCTGCTGCAGAATGGATGAAAGTAAGGCAGACATAGGCGATAGTGAATAACAGCATTTGATTCTTAAAAAAGATTTGTTTTATTTGGGAACTATTTGTATTTCGGAAAGCATCCATTCTCACTTTGCAATTAGATTTGAATTTTGATGAAATCTCTCTGCAATAACTAGTCAGACAGCTCGATTGAAATAAAGAATGAAGCATGGATTACATCCAATTTATAGCAAAATTTTTAGTCCTACCTTCAAAATATTCAATAAACTGCTAGATTGATTGATTTCACTTTGGAAAGTGCAAGAGTTTCGATTGATGATCAGATTACATTTTTGAATCCTTTCTATAAAACTAAATGAGTACCTCATTGCACATCCAACTCCCTTATCAGACAAAATATCAAACCTCTAATAAAATAACTATGAAATACACTCAGAAACCTGAGAAAAAAGGAAAGGCGGACTTCGAAGTTTTCAAAACACGGTTTTCTGTGTTGAAAACACGTGTAGAAAAATTCTTTACATCATGGCAAGAAATGACTGATCTGTTGGAAGTATGCCCATGAATCATCTCTATTCAGATATCATATATTCTAATACATTCTAATACATTCTATTTTATTCTATTCTAATACATCCCAATATACTGAAAGTCAATCCGTTCTTAATCATCTCCGAATTCAATCATTTCAAGCGACAGTTAATAATCGTACAAATCTAGAGGAGAGCTTGAGATCCACGATAGACTTCACAAAAATTCGTTCCGAGAAAATATTCGTTTCATTGTTTATTAAGAAAGCGATCGGAAGAAGGTGCACCGAAGAAGTTTAGAAGCCAAATAAATTGACTCACAAGCCAATTCTCTTCAGTTCTGACCTATTATATCGATGAAAAAGTGTCTAAAAATTTATCGAATTCTTCAAGAAGTCTTATCCTAACCACGAAGAAAAACAGAGGAAAGATTATACTCTCAGATGCTTTCCTTCGATTTAGATCAATTGAAAAGTTAGGCTATTCCTATTTTGGAGGTCTTAACGATCTTCCACCAAAAGATATGGCAAAAAGAGGTGTTATCAGAACTATCTGACTTATTCATCATATTAATTTTAATCCCATTAATATATCAGAACCAGCTATTAGAACTTTTATCGTCAGAATAATGATCATATCTTTTCCTCGATTAGAATAACGAAGCTACGAAATGTTCAAAAAATATTTTCGACAAACTTTTTCCCTTATTGCGCATGTGTTTGTTTATGTTTAGCATGCTTGAAATTTTATTTGAAAATGTAAGCAAAATTTTTCATCTTTTTTCTAGCAATTTATCTAATCAAATATGATTAATGTTTGAATGTGATGATATCTATGGTATATTTTGCATTTTTAAATACTTGAATGAGCTGTTTGTGACAGTTTTGTAAGAAAATATTTCAGTGACAATGCTCACAAGTGTTGAAGTGTACGCTCCTGTAACAGCGATTCATGTTTGTCAAGACTATCTGTTTGTTGGTAAGTTGAAATTTTGTGTAAAAGTTTCGAGAAATGATTTTGTGAATTTTCTTTCGTATGCTTAGGAATTTCAAATAAATTGGAAATTTATGAAATTCGAGAATCATCCATATCATCTCCTCTTCATACACAATGGGAAAAATATTGGAAGATACATGGCTTCTGTTCCAAAGTCGATGATGGTTTGATGCGTTTCGCGGCATATGGCAATCGTTATGTATCGTTGAATTCTTTTGATATCAAAAAGAATAAATTGAGTAAGTGGATAATGAGAAAATTTTTATAATAAATCTTGGATTGATTTGTTTCTTTTCTGTTTCATTTCCAGAACATTTGAAAACTGTTTATATCGGAGACTGGATTCAAACTTCACGAATAGAGACAGTTTCTCTTGAGCTACATTGCCTTGCGGTTATAACTTCCCATAACAAATTAGTTCTCTTAAATTTCGATACAGGAGAAGTGATATATCAAGTGCTTGGACCAAAAATAGGAGTTTTGTATTCATCTGTGATAATGAAAATGAAGCCTCCACAGCATGTTACCGTTGCTTGTGGAACTGTTTTCAGTGAACTTGTGTTATGGGAGTATGATGAAGACCACGAACCATTGTCTCTCGATGTCAACAAGTCGGCTCATTCTGGTGCTATTTATGCATTAGAGTACAGTGAAGAGAATGAGATAATGTATTCTGCTTCAGATGATCGATTTATAAAAATTTGGGATCTCGTTAAAGTTGATGGAAAAATGAAAAGTTTTCGATTGAGATCCAGAGTGGCTGCACATGAAGCTCGAATTTGGAAGCTTCTTTCGATTGGAAAGAATCTGGTAAGCTGTGGAGAAAACGATCTTTGTATCTGGAATGCTGGTGGTCAGTTTTTGTCACGCAAGAACTGTGAGAGAAGTGATATGTGGTCCCTGGCAGGCTCTGAATCTAAATCCATTGTCTTCGCTGGAACAAATAATGGCTCAATTCTAGTCGTTCCAATCGAAGAAAAGCAGCTTCCTAAAACTTGTCAACTTCCCCAACTTAAAAACCCAAGACATATTATTTTATATGCTGACCATGTGATTTCGATCCATGAGGAATTTGCTGTTGGAGTATTCGCTCTCACTGATCAAGGGTTGGTCAAAAAGAACAACGGAAAATTGTCTCTTCCCCTCAATGATCCTGATTGGTATCTTGTTCATGACTCAAAAAGACTCTATATTTTAAATGCGGGAACAATTTACTCGATGCCTTTATCAAACTTCATCGAAAATCAAAACTTCAAATTCGATATTGTGGAAGAAGTTTGTCATCCTCCTGAGGAGAGCTATTCACCCTTACTCGTTGGAGACTATCTAATCATACTTGTACAGGGACGAGCTTATACTTCGTGTTTTTGGGTTCGAATAGTCAACATCAAAACATTGACGAAAACATATTCCATCAACGAAGAGATATTACCATTAATCGCTGATAGCCAGAAAAGAACTGATTTGGAGGGAATTAAATGTGGATTAGCAATGACTAATCAATTCATTTTCGGCCTTTATGATGGAAGATTGGCTCAATATAAGTTAGCCAAGCTAGATGAGCCAGAGAGGTGGATGTTGATGATGGCTCATCGTTCCTTAGGGTTTAATTGCTTAGCAGCAAAGCCTTTTTCTCAGCTTTTCTATTCATGTGGTAGAGATCTAGAAGTGAACGAATATACTACTGACAAAGATACCGGATTAGTTTGTATTCTACGAAAGCTAACATTTGGTAAGCTACTCAGATGGTTTTAGAACAGATTTCTAATTCTATTTGTTTCCCAGATTTTAGTGCTGATTGGATAGAGCGAATTTTTTTTGACTCTACGAGTGATTGTCTCAATGTGATTGGACACTCACCCAAGAAAATTTTTCTATGGAGAGAGAAAGATCGTTCGGTTCTCTGGGAACTCGTAGTTCTTGGTCGACTATGGGACTTTTCAACGGATGGAAATGAGTTGAAGCTTGCTGGAAGCTGGAAAGGACGCTTGTTCTCCTATTCAAAGTCATTGAATCCATTAGTTCATCATTCTGCTCGCATTAGGCCTAAATTTCATTCAGCTAAAGTTAATTGCACTGTTCTTCTGTGTTTACGCGGATCTAGCGCGTATATTGCCTCTGGTGGAGAAGATAACAAAATTGTTATCACAGAGTTTAATGTTAAAGAAAGAAAATTAAAGCTCAAACATATCCTTCCAGGACACATCTCATCTATACGCAGTTTGGCCAGTTATGAAGAGGGAGAAAAAATATATCTTGTCTCAGGAGGTGGCAGATCTCAGCTGATGATGTGGACTATCCAAGTAGAGGAGAATGGCGATATTCTCATCAACGAGATAGCAAAACATTTGAATTGGACAGATGAAGTCCGCAGTCGGACTCATTGGAAAGATTTTTGCGTTCAAAACGAAACTCAAGCAAGATATTTGTCATGTGATATTTCTCGCCAAAATGAAAATCTCATGATAGCTGTGTGTTGCTCAGATGGATTTTTGAGGCTATTCACATTTGGAATTGATTCTAAAAAAATTAGCCTGGTTGGTGAAAAACAAGTCTCGAATTTTTGTCCACTTTCCGTTCTCATATTAGATGATTTCTTCGCTGTTGGCTCAAATGATGGCACAATCAGCTTTTGGAAAACTCGAAAAATTGAATCCCAAGTTACGAAAGATTCTGAGATGCAAAGTTCTATGGAAGCTTCAAATTCGACGAATTCGTCAAAGATTAAACCAAAAGAGATGTTGGACCAACTATCCATTGAAATGATTCACAGTGAAAAATTTCATCAATCAGGTGTTAATTGTTTGAAGTCTATACGATATAATAGTGGAGCTAGGCTTCTTTTTTCTGGTGGAGATGATGGAACTCTCCATGGAACTGTCATCCGTTTACATGAAGAAAAATTGCTGCTTCATCGTAATAAGAGTGTAGTCGGTGCCCATGATTCTCAAATAAGTAGTGTTAATTTCGTTGATTTCAATACTCTTGTAACAGTATCAGTGAATGAACGAATCACTCTATGGAAGATTAATCATTTCTCTCATGAGCTCGGCTTTAAAAAGAGCAAATTGGAAGTCAAGGAGGAATATAATTTATTATCATCTGTTCCTGATGCTGCCTCATCAGTACTGTTGAATTTTGTAGATTCAAATGAAACTTTTTTATTACTGGCTGGTGAGGGCTTCCAAATCATCAAGATACATTCAGGTGTAAGAGTTTATTGGACGAATTAAAAAAATGAAATCTAAGAGGAAAATGATGATAACTTTTTTCTGTCTTCACTAATCTGTCAATCAGATTGCCATCTACAGATGCATGACAAATTGATAAAGATAAACAATGAATTACCAGTGAAAATGAAGCGCGATCGAAATCTTGAAATCTTCTCTCTCCTCAGTCAAAATTATTCATTTTCTATGAGTTTTCTTCACTACGAGAAGAAAAATGGAAAATTGAGCAAAGGTTCTATCTCATGGATCTCCCTAGAAACTATCCAAAAAGTTCTCAAAAATTGGTTAAAGCATTGTTCTCGAATTTGTGATGTTTGTGGTGAAAATATCGAGCCTTTTGGTGATCAAACCACTCTTCTTTTCGGCGTAACAACGCTTCAAATTCGTCCAAAAGACTTTTACACCTGACTGATCAATAATCATGTGATCATGTAAATCAATAAAGCATACAGTTTCCCTCAAATCAGCTCCATAAACGCTAGAGTGGGATTGGAGTTGATTCAAAGTCCGATCTCGCTCTCTCTCTCTTTTTTTAATTTCATCATCTTTTCCATGATGGCATGGTCCAGAATAGGGTTACAGTTCCACTTATCGAATCATCACAAAAGACTGACTGTCCAGTTAAGTAAGATGTTCTGATCACGATTTCTCATTTGAGTGTTATGAGTGTCTCAAATAATCTTATCGAGTTTTACCGATTGATGATGATAATCGTCGTGAACATAAATTGAGTTGCTAAGTTGAGATGAGAATGTTAATCGATGAAAACAATAATTATATACATTCTCTAATTAATATCAATAATAATCACGCACTTCTAGACAATTATTGTTTGTTGTAGGTGTACATTGAAACCATAATCTCAAAAATGTGAATGGAATATCCCAGTCAAAATAATGTTACATCAGATATCATTGTTTTCTAATGTATTTCAGCACCACAATGTTGTACATGCAATAAAACTGATACACAATCTCGATACAGTTTCATTATTAACCATATAACTACTAACATATGGCTGATTTGGCTTCAAAAAGTCTTTAATCATTCTGTTTTCTCGATGCTGGGTAATCCGAAATGCCACTGACTTGACAACTAACTGAATTCGCAAAGTCAAGTGATTCTAAAGAATTAAATATTTCTCAAGCAAGAATCGAGGAAAATTAACAAGTGTTTCGCCACTAATCATGTTTATGATTTTATTCCCATTTTTCCTCTCTCTACTGGTCATTGGACACGGTGAAACAGTTGGTGATAGTGAACTTGCTCATGATTGTAAAGCGAAAAAATTCCATGGTCAAGATAGTTTTGTGTGTGTTTGTAATCATAAACATTGTGATACTCTGGGAAAACTCAAACACATTGGTGTCGATGAAATAATATCATTTGAATCTGATCGGGATGAACACCGTTTTCACAAGAAAGTATTGCTACCAAAAGATTATGAACCAGCTGATAGTTCAGATGCAGAGATCACAATTGATAGGAAGAAGAGGGATCAACGTATCTTGGGATTTGGTGGAGCATTCACTGATGCTACTGGATTAAATATACGTCAACTTGATGAAAAATTGCAGAAAAGAATTATACGAGATTATTTTGGTAAGAAAGGTCTCGAATATTCAATGGGACGAGTTCATATTGGTGGGTGTGATTTTTCTTATCGAAATTATACACTCGATGATCATCCGAATGATTTTGAATTGAAACACTTTGGTCTTACACACGAAGATTTCGATTATAAAGTGAGTTATTGGAAATACCATACTGATGATCTTTGATGAAAGTAGATTTATCGTATTTTGCAAGAATTTTTCAGTCATATCTTCAAGAAATGGGAAAAATTCGGAAAATACTCAACCGTTGAAATTAAATCTTATCATTTCTCTTTCAGATACATTTCATCGAACAAGCTCGAAACTTTTCCTCAAACATCAAACTGTTTGCTAGTTTATGGTCACCTCCTGCATGGATGAAAACTAACGGTAAATTGAACCATTTGGGAATACTCAAAGGTGAACCTGGTGAATTCTATTATAAACTATACACAAACTACATCATCAAGTGAGAATGATTACCATTAATCAATGATGTTTTGTGACAGAATATTCACTAGCTCTTGTTGGCTAACACTGATTCTTGTTACAGATTTCTTGATGCCTATAAGTCCAAAGGAATCGAATTTTGGGGACTTACAACTGGAAATGAGCCAAGTGCCGGGCTGAAACCCAAATACGCATTCAACGCTTTGGGTTTATCTCCTGATATGATGAGAGAATTCGTTAAGTTAGATTTGGGACCTGGTTTGAAGAAAGCTGGCTACGGTAGAGATAGATTGAAACTCATGATGCTAGATGATAATACAAACATGTTGGAATATTATGCTGGAACTGTTCTTGATGGTGAATTAGCAAACGAATACATCGATGGAATCGCAATTCATTGGTATGTGAACAGAAAATATGGATTTGATAGTATTCAAAGAACTCGCCAAAGATATCCAAAAAAGTTCATACTATCAACTGAAGCATGTGAGGGAGCATTTTATGATTCTCCTAAAGGTTTGTTGATTTTTTTCTCCCAATTAATGTAGGAACTAGGACTTATTCAATCAATTTTCTTCTCCTCTAGTTGCTCTGGGTAATTGGACAAGAGCAGAAACGTATGCAACTGATATCATTGAAGATTTGAATCGTGGAGTCGTTGGCTGGGTAGATTGGAATATGGCTCTTGATACTCAAGGTGGACCGAATTGGGTAGGGAATTTCGTTGATTCGCCAATAATTGTTGATAAAACTAAGAATGAATATTATCGACAACCAATGTTCTATGCTCTTGCCCATTTCACCAAATTTCTTCCTCCTGAATCCATAAGAATTGAACACACAATGCATGCCAAGCACTCTGGTATAAGAGCTACTGTTTTCAAGAACCCAGGCAATAATCTTGTCATAGTTATACTCAATTCTCGTGATCATCACTCAAAAGTTACAATCAAGGGCTTCAGACACCATCCTATGACAATTGAAATGAAACCCCACTCAATTCGAACTTTGATAACGAAATTCCATTCAAAAACCAACACACATCCATGAACATTCCTAATCAAGGGAAATTTAATCTTTTGTCAGTTTTTTGATTGTATCTTGTTACCAAAAATCAAGGCATGTTCCAATAAACATGTGAATCCTCGCTTCAGGCGATGAATGAATACCAGATAAATGCTAGTAACAGGGTCGAAGATTCGATCTCAACATTCAAATCATCAAAGCTCGCAGAAACTATGCACGAAACTATCGTCCGAGAAGTTTGTATTTTCGATTGAATAATTAGATGAATGTCGCATTCAAAATTGTAAAACTATGGCTCAATAGAATTTTATCATTGGAAGATCTAAAAACGATAATCAATTCGAAGAAAAGTTTATCACACTCTATTTACAATATCTCACAGTATATGGCGTCACAGATTAGATAATATTCTGCGAACTAAATACTAGCTTCCAACGATTCAACTAGAAAGTTTTGATTGACTGGAAGTTTTTCGATATTTCAGTTAGGAAAACATGCTTCAATCAGCCGAAATAATGATATGATGAGATTATTTGAATTTTTCGCTGGAAATGAGAGGGACGCTCTGTGAATTTCACTGCAATTTCAAATGTGAGCTGAATGGAAAAAAAATCACAGATTTTTCAGTGATTAATTCTCAATTCTAGCATTAAAATTTCAACCTAGATATTGAGTTTCATCAGAATTGGAGTTGCTGTGAGAAAAAATTCGAGATTAAGGTTGAAAAAGGCACACAACCGAGCTTGAGAATCGAATCTTCTAGGGGAAAAGCCAGATGAAATGACGTTGTGGTGGATCTTGATGATCCCAGCTCTAGTGTGTATCTTGACTGATGCAAGTATGACCATGTAAATTCGAAAAATTTCAAAATAAATGTTATAGCGAGCGAATTGATAGTGAAAAAAATTCTCTAATTTCAAATCAGGAATTGGTCATAATAAACCTCCAACCTCAGCTCCCATCATTGATGGTACTTATGCTGGTGAATATGAATTCCCATACATCGTTGCCATTCGACAGGAAGGCTCCAAAATACATGGAGCTGGTGTGATAATCGATCCGCAATGGATAATAACTGCACGTCATATTGTGATGAATGTTTTTACTGACACCGAATCAGCCTATTTCAATTTTTCAAACTCAAAACAGCTATATGTATACCCAAAGTATGACAACAATATCAGCCAATTTTACAAGTGGCCTTACTATGTGGCGGAAAAATTATTTTGCGCTCATATACCCAGCGATTATAATATTTATCCCACTGATGCCGATTTGGCTCTGATTAAATTGAGTCAACCCATACCACTGGGAAACAAAAGCCCCTACAATCTTCAAAAAATTAAAATATATGCTGGTGATATGTCATATGATTTTCGTGGTGGCTACGATATAAGAGTTGCTGGTTGGGGCAAAGCTCATCCAAATCAACGAGCTATCTCAGATTATCTGAGGAAAGCAGAAATTCCCAATGAATCACGACTTCGATATACCAGAGAAGATCAATTAAACTTACGTGCGGAAGCATTTTACCGACCTTGGCAGCAGATTGCCTTATACTTTCCAAATCATGCCATTTGTCATGGTGATTCAGGAGGTCCAGCTGTAGTGACCACAGTTGGCACCGGAGAAGAGTATCTATTTGGAATCATATCATGGGTTTCCGCTACTGAGCCCATCTGCCAGTGAGTATACCTTTGCTCTTCAATAGATGTATGGTGAGATCTGAACATTTTTAATGCTTCTATTTGCTTCAGATACCTTGGATTCGTTATAAACTTAGCTGCTTACTCAAACTGGATCTATGAAGTGATGAGAAATGAAGAAGTGACCTATAGAATATATAATTGTGCTTTTTTACATGGCTTAGAATACAATGCTCCAGTGTCTTGAGATTTCCATCTGGGTTAAAGATGGACATATATCCATGTATACATTCTTGATTTTCGAATTTGTGTTGAATGGATGCTGAATATACTTCACAACTAGCCATATCGTGTCTATCTTACTGATAGTAGCCCCTAAATCCAACTCATTGTTCTATTCTGTAGGAAAATCGCCAAAGTCCTATCAATAAAATTGCTGAATTCTTGATTGAATTGCTCTCTGCATCATCTCAAAGCAATTAGATTAGAGATCAATGATCTGTGATATTGAAGTGATGAGCTCATGTGACATTTCACTGTTTATTGAAGGTTGTTCGAAAATAAAAAAGATCTTTTCTTCATCTTTCTTCTTTATCCATAAACCAAAATACGATATCTTATACTAGATCTCTATTGAATAAAGAGATGAGATGTTCAATTTTCCACCGATTAAACCGAAATGATTCTAGTGTCATGAGTTTTCTGTTGCCTTAGTTTTTGATCTTGATTGAAGGTGTAAGGTTGGAAATGGATATTCAGGGGAAGATTAGCGTATAAATTCTAATCTTACGGTTGAAAAAATGCGTAATTCTTTATTTTAATTCTAATCATAAGAGAAGCTATGGAAAAATCATTGATTGATTATCATTAACTCTGTGGAACCAGCATCGCAATCATAAAATTTTAGTTTAGATATTGGATTTCATGGAATTTGAAATGAGTGTGAAGAAAGTTATCTTCGTAAATTTTGAATGAATTCAAATTAAACATGTGGAGAATCAAACTCACCACCGAAAAATCTAAATGAAATGACTTTGTGGGGGATTATCATGATGCCAGCTCTTGGCTCTATACTGACCGATGCAAGTATGACCAAATGAAATTCGAAAATTTACTGGAGATTTTTATGTCAAGAATATCTTTTGAAGAAAAATACTTATAGTGAACATAATTTTTTTCCCACTTCAAATCAGGAGTTGTTAGAAGTAAACCTCCAATCTCAGCTCCCATTATTGATGGTACCTATGCTGGTGATTATGAATTCCCTTACATTGTAGCCATTCGACAAGAAGGCTTTTCATTCCATGGAGCTGGTGTGATAATCGATCCACAATGGATACTGACTGCCCGTCATGTGGTGATAAATGATTTTGCTGACAAGGAATCATTTTATTTCAATTTTTCAAGTATGCAACAACTTTATGTTTATCCAAAATTTGACAATAATATCAGTGGATGGTATTCATGGCCGTACCATTCGGCGGAGAAATTGTTTTGTGCTCATATTCCAAGCGATACTCAAGTGTTTAGAACTGATTCAGATTTGGCTCTAATAAAATTAGCTGATCCCATAATGTTGGGAAACAAAAGTCCCTACAATCTTCAGAAAATTAAAATATATGATGGAGAAATGTCCATAGACTATCGTGATGGATACGATGTAAGAGTTGCTGGCTGGGGTATTCTTGGTCCCAATCAAACCAGGGACACCCAGTATCTGAGAAAAGCGGAAATTCCCAACCGATCGAGACTCCAACACAGCAGAGATGATCAATTGATACAATATCTAGCATACAGACCATATCAACAGATTGGTCTATACTTTCCAGGCCATGCTCCATGCTCAGGTGATTCAGGAGGTCCAGCAGTGAGGACTACCGTTGGCACCGGAGAGGAATATCTATTTGGAATAATATCGTGGATAGCCGTTACTGAGCCCATGTGCGCGTGAGTATTTCACAGTATATACTATTCACTTATCAATAGAATGATAAATATTTCCTCCAATTTTCATCCACTCCAGTGATGCAGTTTTCGTTCAGAATTTAGATGCCTACAGAGGCTGGATTCGTCAAGTCATGAGTCATGAAGAAGATGCATATCGTATTTACAATTGTGATTTTTTCAATGGAAGAGAGTACAATGTTCCAGTACCCTGAGATGTAACCTGAATTAATTAGCTGATTTTCAACTATATTGTAATTGATCTTTGAGTTAATGAATGAAACGAAAGTTTTGGTTGGCTGGAGAGGAAATTGAGCTTTGTCAGTTATAGAAGCAGAAAATTATGATACAATAAATGTCAAGGCTTAAGTGGAGAATTTGTACTAGAGATATTGTAGCTGACCATAGACGAGATCAAACTTGGAAACTGAAAAACATGGTTCAATGAAATTAAAAAAAATGTATCAGCGCATTTATGTTACTTTCAATTACAAATCTTGACATGATTCTTCACTGAAATCAAATACAGTAAGCTTATAGATTGCCAGCTATGAAGTCTACTGATCGAAAATGGGAGAATTCAGAGAAATCGAAAACTCAAAACTCTTTGCTCACTAAGCCTCAAGCATTTATCTCTACCGAAGATAGGATTTGTGCAAGTATTTCGGAAGTCATGAGATTTGAGTATGGTTGAACAACTTGAATTTTCATTCACAATTTGAGAATTACAATTCAAGCTCTCAAACAAATATAAGGTGTAGAGCTTCCTAGCAAAATTGGTTTTTCTCATCACCAAAGTAGCCAACTTTGTTTAGGTCGTAGGGTAAGGCGGAAGTCAATTAGATTTACTGCTAATAAAAAGTATTTGTAAGTATAACAAGTGGTACCAATTTATTTGAATTGAAATTATTCACAATTTGATCGAAAATAGCACATTTTATCACGTTAGAAAACGAGATTGACCTATGATCTCTTCTCCTATTCTTAGTTGGATCCTAAGTTTCTATTGGTGATAACATCAATTGAATTAAGAACAGCAATCCCTTCGTTAATTCGTTCAATTGGGAAAGTTTACTTCAAAGCAAATTGAACTATGTCACGTGTGATAGCTGAAATTCTCTGTGTAGCTGATGCAGTAAAAGTGAAAATTGATTTGATTTGAAACCTTATATTTTACCTACTTACCAATTGATTAATTTTGGTTCAAGTTTTTCGAATATGACTCTTAATTCATGAAGCAAACAGATCATTTTGGGGCCATGAAAAGTCATAAGAATTTTACTTTGGTCCCCATATTTCTGTATATCATCTCAATGTTTATTGGAAAATGTTGGTCTGGTACAAAATTGGAATCAAAAAAGTCTATCAACATATCAGAAAGCCTTACCAACAATGGAAGTAAGGGAATACCTGAAAAAAATCCGATCATTGATGGGGAGGTAGCTGGAGAACAGGATTTTCCATACATTGTTGCTTTGAGACGCATAGCAAAACCCGAATCTCAATATGGTAGTGGATCAATTGTAAGTCCGGGCAGTTCATCAAGTTCGGAATGGGTTCTCACAGCTAGGCATAATTTAATTGACATAATAGGTCCATTGACACCAAGCCCATCCATTTATTATTATCCGTTAATTGTTTATCCCAAGTATACAAACAAGCAGGACATGTCAAGTTATCCCAAATACGAAGTGAAGCAAACCTATTGCCATCCATGGCCAAAAAGTCAGCGTATTCCAATCGATGATATAGCTCTTATTGAGCTCAAAACAAAGATTGAATTGAACAAATCTCCTTATAATTTCAAAAGTATCAAGCTGGTGGACAAAAATTTTGACATTCTTAGACGGAAAACTATTACAGCTGTTGGATGGGGATACACACAATTGCAGCCTAACGTGCTTCCTGATTCTTTGATGGAAACTGATATCAATATATTGCAACCCGAAACATGTGGCCGAATCTATCCTAATTTTGCTGGTACACAAAAATTTTGCGCCGGCCGAAAAAGCGGTGGTATCATCTCCACTACCTGTGCTGGAGATTCGGGTGGTCCGGGTGTGATTATAGATGGTAGAGAAGAATTGTTAGTAGGCATAATATCGGCAGGTGATCGAATATGCACGTAAGTATTTTCATGAGCCTTCATCAATGAGTCAATATTTCGCTGGCAAAAAATCTGGTATTCCTTGAACAATGGTCACAATACGAATTGAGTCTCATAATTTCGCATCGGATTTTAGTATATTGCATTGTATACTTATTAAGACATCTACTGTAGTTGCTTTATTCTGATCAAATCTTCTCTCTTATTCTTTAATCAAACAGTCTACCCTCTATCCTCATGAAAGTTTCCTACTATAGAGAATGGATTGATAAAGTTATGCGTGATCGACCACAAGAATTAAACTGTGAGAATTTACTGAAGAATCGTCCCCCTTAAAATTGGTTTCCAACTCACTCCTGGTCTGTACCAAGGTTCGGGTTAAAGTGATCGAAGATTTGCATTTTTTATTTGCTTTTTTCAGAAGCTCTTGATATTTTTGTCAATTTCTCAAAGATGCGATGTAATCTTATTGCTTTTAGATTGTCTTTTTGGTTCCACTGATTATTTTGACCATTGTTTAATTTAATCAGTTGATAGCTTCTGATGAATCTCAGATGATATTAAACTATCAATTTAAATCTCGATGGTCTCACCTGAGTGATGAATTTTCGAATTGACAACCCTTTGTCAAAAACCTCAAAGAAAATGGATTCAATAAATGCTTGACATGAACTTAATAAGCGTAAGATACAAAAAACGAGGCAGAATTTGACGCGCACATCATCATCACAACAAAAATCGATGTCTAAGAGAGACTTTCTCTTTCAATCATTCTAATCGAAAACTCATGGCCTCTCTCCACTCTAATGCGAAGATATATTGGCCAGTCAGTTGATATTCTGATTATTCTGATTTTTCTGCAGACAAGTTCTAAGGGTATCATAATTTCGAGTCCAGAAATCACCTAAGCCGCCTTCAAAGATGGCCGAACATTTTTCCGAATCTTCGAGCTGATCCGATTGCGAAGCTATGTAGAGCGGTGAGCTTTTTCAACTTCCAACTATTAACGGAATTTCAAATTCAAATTTTCATAGTATTTTATTTAACCGATTATCGAAAAACTTCAATGAATTTTTCACTCTCCTTTTGCAGCTAAAGAGAGTAGATTCCTCTCCTAAATAGGATGTGACGATGAGAGGTTTTCATAACGATTTGAATTATTCCTGGTTTCAACTCTGATTACAATTGAATGGCTGTGTTTATTTGGATTTGAGCATGTAAATGTACCGGAATCTCGCGGACTTGCATTCATGATGGTCAAGCGATATTCTAAATTCGAGTCTCTCGCTGGATCTTGTGTCCATCCTTGATGATATTTTTGTCCATTATCTGAAATCCAAAATGGACTTCCAAATTTCCTCAGCCAAAGGCACTCTAGGTGCAATGTTGTTCCCGGTGTAACAATTAATTCGCCTTCATTCGATTGAGCAATGGTGCCAGATGTGTAACGGAATAAAATTGTAGGCCCTTTCTCAACTGTGGAAAAAATAATTTGAAAAAATACGTAAGGTTACGTTCGTTGAGTTCAAAATTGTGATACCAGCAATCACATTGTCAACATTCTTTACTCACGAGCATAATCAAACTGTTGTGATAGCCCATCACATGTGGGAACTTCACCAGACCAATCACCAAAAGAACATTCACGAACTCGAGCTCCATGGAAAGAAAATTTTCCAATATCAACACACCTTGAGATCAACTTTGTTCGAGGAGAAAATTCCTCCATATTCCTTGGAACCTTTCCATCGACAAATGATATCACATTGGGACCAACAGTTAGATGACTTTCGAATACACATCTTGTTTCAAAAAGTTGCTCCAAGTTAATTTCATCATCTTCATCGCATGGATACGGCTGAGGTTCTGTCCATGTACCATTATCACATAAAATTTTCCAAGTCAAACGACGATTAGAACGACGATCAAGTGCTGATGAATTGATCAATTTTATGCATCGATAAATTATTTCAGTTCCATCGGGAACCATGTTACTGGATGCAGCATTATCACCATCAAAAGTCAAAGATGAATTGGCTGTCCGTTCTGATTTTCTGATCCTTTTTCTTCCATGATGCTTGGTCTGCCCAAGTTTCTTGGTTGGAGTGCTTTTTAAGTTGAATGCCGATGATTTTCTTCGAAGCATAGTTTCGTCAATGAAAATGAGAATATTTTCCAGTCTCTCAAGTTGACATGATGAATTATGTCCAGTTTTGTCAGAAGGATCCAAATCAATAACCATTGAGGTGAGATTCTTTCGACTTATAATTTGTTTTCCCTCTGAAATATTATCATACTTATTCACAGAATCATTTATATGCTCAACTCGTGGAATTCCCGGTGAAAACTTTGAAGCTGTCTTCTCACACCATGGGTTTTGAGGTTGAAAAGTTCCATTACTGCACGAAAAATACCGATGATTCTTCGCTAGTGAATCTTCGTTACACCGATAATGTACCTTTTCACCATGAAAAACGCTCATATTCATTCTCAATCCACCAACATAATAGCCGTTCACCAAGATCGGAAGTGTACACGAAGCAGATGGACATGGAAAGATTGGCTCTGACCAATTACCATCAATGCATCTGATCTTCTGGCTAGTTTTGGCTCGTGGGCCAATCAAACAATTGATTTCAATTGTTTGACCATGAGCTATCGAATTATTTTCACTTGGAGATTCTGGAATTATATGATAGCCAGAAGTTTTGGGAGGCAAAATGCATGATGGAACACACTTAGGATCAACAGGCTTCCATACACCTTGCGCACATTCGATTATATCGCTTCCTTCGAGAGAATAGCCATGGCTACATTGAATCCTCAAAGTTGTTCCATGTGAGGAGGAAGTGTTGAAAATTCCATGGACAATAATTGATATTTCCATTGGTGTCTCAGGAGGAAAAACCGAACATAGAGCTGGATAAGAAGAGAGAAAAAGCTCGGTATCAGAACTGGAATTTTTCGCAAAGATATGTAAGGATAACTTCCGAATGAGTTTTTGGATCCTATCAATCATCATGCATCCACCTCACAATGAATTACTCGCTCATGGCCTTCTCTCGATACTTTTCAAGGTCTATCGAACCTCATATAAGAATTCAACCAAAATGGTTAGTGTTCATATTTAAGAGGATAGATGATTTACTCTGTGCTAAAGGAGTACACTATATGTTGAGCTTGGATTGAATTCAGTTAACATGAGAGACAATTCCATTTTTATATCGATTTGAAATGTGAAAAAATGTTCATTTTTGAGAGCATGTGGGAAATATATAAACCTGATGTTTCCTACTCACCGTGTTCAGATCATCGGAAAATCATACCAAGCAATTCTGGCTTGAATCTCCAATTTTCTTGAATTATTCCGTTTATTTTTCTTCTTCAGAATTTTCATTTTCGTCGATTATCAGTGGACAAACTAGGTGGATGAAATCCTTTGATGCACTTGGGCAACACATCGGGGGACCATCTACCATGGACACAGGTTGCTCCAGGAGGTCCAGATAGATAGTATCTCTTATCACATTCGTAAATAATTTGCTTATCATTCAAAACACGGCGTACATATGGTCGATAATCGTATGAACCCATGTGACCAACTAGGAGTACCTTGCCATGTTCAATAAAGCCAGGGAATGGACAATAAACTAACATGTGATTCAATAAGAGAGGCCATCAGCGAGCTCATCATAGCAGTACAGTGTATGAGTTAAAAATAAGCATCCATTGAATTTGAGTATTCAAGAATTCTTCCATAATCTGAGATGCTGAATTTTGATTATACATGATAGAGTGTGCTGATGGTGTACAATTCGATGACGAAACTTCCTTCATGATTTAGTCTAGAATATCACCTGATATTCCATCTAATGATTTCTTCCTGAAATCTATCACAGCTCTCGATCAATGGAAGAAATTCATGCAATCTCAAATGCATCGTGAAAAATGCTAGTTTCACTGAAATCGAATGATTTACCTTCTTCGCAAATTGGCTCTGGATTGGTCCATTTTCCGAGGTGACAATGGGTCACATTATTTCCTACCAATTTATAGCCATCCATGCATTTATATATTGCTTTTGAGCCATGATCAGTCTGGAGAGCAAGAACTACGCCATTCTTTGGTTTCTTTGGCAATTCTTTACACTTGGCTGAGTATGAGCGAAAAATTAATATGCAAATAGATCTGGAGAGCTTCAAATCATTCATGCAATCATGCTCACATACTCAAAGAGAGAGAGAGAGAGAGAGAGAGAGAGAGAGAGGCATACAGCCTACAAAACTGTTTGCTTTTGTCGAAGCATCACTTTCATCATAACCTTTCACACGCACACACATCATCTAGATGTTGGAAGCAGCAATATTCAAATAAACTTCTTCTTATCATCATGATACTGAAGTGATGTAATCGAAAACTGTGTGAACATACCTGGAACACACTTGAGTGGACGAGTCCAGCTACCATTATTACATATGGATAAATTAGCTCGATAAAGCTCATACTGTGGTCGGCAAGTGGCGTTAATTTTCGTTCCATGTGGTACTTTCGCTTGAGAGGGGAAACCGTTGATCCGTCCATTGGTCAGATCGGGAATTGTACACGAGGCCAGGCATGCTGGTAAACTAGCCGACCAATTTCCATTATCTAAGCATTTTGCTGACAAAGATGGACCAGAAAAAACCATTCCATCGAGACATTTAAAGTGGACCGTTGAGCCCAGGGTTGTTCGACGGCCCTCAAAATAACCGTTGGCAAGATAGCCAGGAGAACCACAATCTATTTCGACACACTCAGGTCGTGATCCTTCCCAATTTCTATTAGAGCCACAGATTTGTGTTTCAAAGCCCTTCAACCGGAAACCATATCGACACTCATAGCGTACAATCGATTGATAGCTGGTTGTTGTGTATATTGCTTTTCCATTGGGAATATTTTCCGGCTTATCACATTCGATAGCTGTGGGATTAATTTTTAGTGAGATAAAAAAATTGAACAAATGAGATTATGGTGGAAACAGAGTCTCAGTTATAGAGACTAATTTTGTGAAAAGAGGAAGTTGTATTGCCTAGCTTCATCGATTTCATAAACCATCTTGAATACCTACCAACACATTGGGGTAAAGTTCCGCTCCATTCACCATGTGATTGACAGTATCGCTCGGCAGATCCTAGCAGAACAAAACCCTCCTGACACTTGTAAGTTACACTTCCTAGAAAGGTGAATTGATCCCCAATAAGTTGGCCATTGGGAATACTTCCTGGATGCCCACAACTGCGAGCTATGAAAGGAAATGAATTTAATCATCCAAGTATTCCTAATATTCTTAATACTCACGAACACAAACCAAATCTGGTCCATACCACTGAGCTGTTCCATTGAAGTAGAGACACTTTGCTTCATTCGATATTCCAGTGAAGTTATAACCAGGAAAGCAACTGTAATTACTCTGTGTTTGATCTGGAAACTCTGTGCCTTGTAAGCCGTGGCGAGCGTGAGGAATATCAGGCGGAGGTCCGCACATGGCTAAAATATATGAGATAATCAGAATCATAGAAAAAGATACAATTCCACATCTACAAACCTTTATCACGACAATTTGGGGATTTTCCACTCCATTTTCCATCACCTTGACAAGTCCTCTCTCGAGATCCTGACATGAAAAATCCTGGATCACATGAATAAGCTACTTTACCGCCGAATTGATCATTAAAAACTTTGAAAGTTCCATTGTTAATCGGTAAAACTGGTCCACAGCTTGTGTCTTAGATGGAACGAATTTAATAGGTTAAATCATGGTATTGTTCCAAAATTGATCTATTCTAAATCTTACCTGGTCTGACACAGCTCCAACCACACAAACCATCGCAAAGGCATCGTCGCTTAGGACTTTTACACTCTTCATCAACTCGACACTTCCGTAAACACTGTCTATTCTGAATCACTGCTTCTTCCCTGTTGGTAGGACACTTGAAATCATCGAGATCAAAGTTCAGCACTGTGAATGAGGAAAACTTATTAGAAGCTATACATGTGCATGAACCTATGATCTTGTACAAAGCAAAAGTAAGATCAGCTCACCTCCATGAGCTCTTCTTCCCCT
This sequence comes from Brevipalpus yothersi, assembly GCA_003956705.1. Lineage (NCBI taxonomy): Eukaryota > Metazoa > Arthropoda > Arachnida > Trombidiformes > Tenuipalpidae > Brevipalpus > Brevipalpus yothersi. The sequence goes on from QZCP01000156.1 coordinate 52,100, forward strand.
AGAGGAAGATTTAGATTTCGGATGAGTCCATGAAAATCGTTTCAAATGAATTGAGTCTCTCTTTGAGAATCTGTTTTTTGGTTTAAAAAGCCTCAAATTAGCTGAAATACGTCTTTTTTGAATCTCATCGAATTGGAGCACTTCAAAATAGCAATGATTAGACCAAATTTTCTTTCACATTTAGTTGGTTGCTTAAATTCCTTGTATTCATCGTAATTATTATTATTATTATTATTCATTATAGTAAGGCCAACATTTTTGCCAATAAATACTGCGCAATATGTTGGAACCTATATTGTCATGGAAAAGTAGTGTATTCCTTGGTGAGAAACTGAGTATGCGACAGAGTGTGAATTTTCCACTCAGATGACTGCTTCTCCAATTTAATTGAGGAAGCAAACACATACTCATACAGAGATAGATGTGTCTGAATAGCAGATTTGCATATTACAGAAAAGTGGGTAACATCTGGCAAGAATATTGAATGCGAGCTATATCATCAGCTGTTACCTCAATAGCTTATGATCAAAAGGATCGTCAAGAATCACGGCTGAATAAAGTATTCCTAGGTCGAGAGCTTTTCTTGTTCACAGGAAAATTTCAAAATCTCACATCTTTTTTGACCATGGTACACACTTTCGGAATTCAATTTCTCAACACTTTGATGTTCATTGAAATATTTGATCGAAGGAATGTTGAATGAAAAAGTTCAGATAGAATTAATTTACCTGGAATTTGTGATCAAATTTGCTTCATCACCACAGCATGATGGTGAAATTGATTTTCTTTCAGAATTACTATCCACAGAGTTTTCATAGTCAATGAAGCGTTCTTTTGCAATTTTCGAGGAGCCTGGAAGTTGAATGAGGATGTTAGAATACAAAAGAATAGGTTATCGAACTTTTGACATGACTCTCTTGCTCAAAAGAAGACAATGAAGATCGAATTACTAATATTTCACTGACAATAAGAACTATGCAATAGAGACAGAGAAAGAAAGAAGCAAAGAATGAAGAACACCTTCCCAAGTTATTCGACTTCAGCAAACACTTTTTCATGTGGAATTTTCGGATAACATCAGCCACACTCTTCCAAGAATTGTAATGGGCAAAGAATTTCCAATTACTCACCTTGCACATGCAATTTGATAACACTTTCTGGTGTCTTGACACCATTCACGATGCAAGTATATTCACCTTCATCATTAAAGTGGGCTTCTCGGAAGTAAAGTGCTGAAGAGTGAGGTAAGAATGAAACGTGACGATCGAGAGTCAAAGTTGCAACCGTTCCATGTTCAACCTTTCGATGGGGTAAAAAAATAAAATATAGAATATAATATACTAAAAAATTGTGGAAAATCTAAGAACTTTGATAGAATAAATGAAATTCGAATTCTAAAGGTAGAATCTTTCAGGGAGCAACCTTTAACATGAATTGTCCATGAGATCTCGAAGATAATCAATTCAAAAGTCTTACATCAACAATTTTATCATTTCCTTTGAACCATTCTATGCGTCGATGATAAGAATTGGTGGAATTGTTTCCCAAATAGCTCACAGTTCTGCAAAATAGAGTAACATCGTGGCCTAGTCGAACCGAAATCTTGTTCAATCCCACAATTGGAGATATAAAAATCACACAAAATAACAACAAATTACTACAAAGCGAATTTAACATTCTACAACTATCAGAAATTGTTCCCGATAAGTTTGATTCGAAATTCTTGTGCTCAGAACTAGTTCTAGATTGAAAGTGAGATGTACAGCGCAGGATGAAGAACAATATTTTCGAGAATCGAGCGATACATGCAATACTAACCTGATAATGATGATAGGGATAGCGCCATCTTAATATGGATTGAGAATAAAATTGTCACCTCATGAGTATCAAATTGAATTTGCTATCGAAGCAGCTTCTTATTTATTCGAAATGCACTAAAAAACGGACCACAAGAAGCAGAATTAAATAACAATGAAAAGAGAGAGAGAGAGAGAACGAAATGATTCCAAGGAAGGAGAATGTATGAGTAAATTACAAATGATTCTAGCAGAGAATTTGGTTGACTTTTGCAAAACATATTTTCATTTTTACAAGTATTAATCAATTTTTCTTTCTCGATTGATATCATATACATATGATGACCTTAAATGAATTATTCGGCTAATTTTTACAAAAAAAGTGAATCGAATTGAGAAGGTCTATTCAGAGAGATGTCGATTGATTAACTCGTCAAATGAAACAGGCACGGAGAAGAATGGCTCATCTAATATTGGAAAAGTTTATCGAATAATGGTAAAAATTTCCTTTTCAACGAGTGTTTGTACCTCTCAGATGATTTTGTTTGTGCGTAAACAGCAACAAAAACGACCAAGAAGAGTTTCTGTGATGCTTTTGGTAGATAAATGCAAATCCCATGATGAATTCACCTCTCGTTTTGGTCAACTAAGGAAGATAGACATTGAGCGATCGTCCTCGACTCTTCTCTACCCTCGCTCACACAGAGCTCGGTGAGGTATGGCTCGTAAGGTTGAAGAAGCCTAGTGAGAGAGAAAGATGATTAGAATTGATACAAATTTGCATTAAACGATTGTCAAAAAATCATTTTCATCATATGGACAATCAACTTACGTCCTGATTTTTTGAGACGCTTCGGCTAGGTTTCTCAAGATCAAAGCAGCAGTAATGCGAATGCTCACGGAAATTGGCGTAACTGGGGTCACCAGAGGGGGTTTTATTGGTTCCTGGCAAACAGAGAAGAACTTCGTCAGTGGAAGAACGATAATAGAAGTACGAAGTAACTTACGACATAGTTGACAGCATGTCTTTTAATGGCTAAAAAGGCAGCATTATCTGCATAACCAGGATGAGCTGGAGGAACTGTGGCTGGTGTTATAGCAGTATTTGATGGGAATACTTGCTCACGTCGTTTGGCAGCTTGAAGAAGTGCATTTGGATTACAATGAAAGTCCTGTGAGCATAATTAAAAAAAATTAGCATCTAATTCTGCTCTGGTTACTATTGCATCGAAAGAAAATCAACTTACATGAAGATGGGTCAAGAGAGAAAGTTTAGGTCTAGATGATTTACACCCGGGACCAATACCATCAGCCCCACCCCAATGACAAGTCATGGTCCCATTATCGTCTTCGTAGATATTAACATGACTCTTGTGAACGTGCCAATAGACTTGAGTTGGTCGAGCAAATAATCTGCAACAGGTAAGGTAACAGGTGTCAGAATGAGGTATGACAAAAATTTTTCAGAAACTTACTGTTTACAACCATGCCATTCGCACATGAATCGGAGGGGTTTTTCTGTTTGGATGGAAGCTCCATTTGATTTTAGGTTGTCAGTTGAGACAGGTGTAGAATTGGATTTCACTACAGTTTCCAAAACTTTATTGGACGCTAGTGGATTTTGAGCAGAAGATGTGGCAACAGATTCGGGTGCAGTTATTATCTTAACACTTGGGGTTAAGCTGGGTGTTGAGACTGTTGGAATTGAGGTGGAATTTACAGGGATGCATTCACCGGCGTTTGTGCTGTTCACTACAGTAGTTACTGATGAGGTGGTAGGTGGAAGGGTTGAAGATGATGGAGCATCGTTCGAGGATGAACAAGAGCCTGAAAATATACGAAATTGATCAGTAAAAATTCGAAAACAGAGAAGATGAATGGATCAGAAAAAGGAAATATAGTAGATAATTACCTGTGGGAGCTCCTGGATTGGATTGATTTTCGAGGATTACAGTGTTGGGAGCGGTAACAGAAGCTGTGTTAGAGGATGATGAGGAAAGTGAAGAAGGCGATGGTGAAGGTGAAGGAGAGGAGGGCAAAGATGTGTTGAATTTATCACAAGGAATTACAGTAGCATCTGAATGGTTAACACTTTTCACAGATCCACTCTTAACAGTGGTTACACAAATAGAGTTTGGATTTGAATTTGTTTTAGCTTTTTTGATTACATTCATACTGTTCGATATTTCCTCATTTGATCTCTTTGAGATAAGCTTTGTCGCATCATCAACGGTTTTACAGATCTCTCGGATAGAGGAAAGATCAGAGTTGACCACAGTTTTGGGAGGGAAAACTGTCACAGGATCTATGGTGACCTCTCCATTACTCAGTCCTTCCATCAATATACTAGGTTTCAGGTCATTACCATTGTTAATATTTTCATTTTTACAGTCCAAGACCTCCATTTTTACATCACTAGCTACACTTGAAGATGCTTTCTGAGTACTCATTGTGATAGAATGGGAAGATTCAGATGATGATGTTGATGATGAGATAGGATTAGAGCACAAAGTTACGGTTGTTGATGTAGAACTATTGACTTTGATATTTTCTGAATGAGTTGTCTTAGAGGGAGAGGCGATAACCGAAAAGCCATGGCTTTGACTTTGCACCGGTTGGGATTGACTACTAGAGGCTACAATAATCGGTTGAGGTTTACCTGAGCTAAGAAGAGATGATGTTAAAGAAGAGACTGTGCTCGAAGATGAAGAAGAAGACGAGGATGTGCTGATGGAGGACTGAATTTGATTCTGAATATTTGGTAAGTTTTTCACGGCTAAAGGTGTTTTTGTAGTCAGTATATACATTTTAGTGGCTTGTGAAGTTGGTGTCGCAGAAGTAGATGATAAAGTAACAGTAGAAATATTTGATGAAACAGATACCGATGACGAGGAAACCGGTAGACTATTTGTTCCAGCCATTGTCGAAAAGTCAGGCAGTTTTCCTTTATCTAATAATACATTTAGAAGGGGAGATGATTTCACCGTATTACTGAGAGAAGAAGCTTGAGAGGTAACAATGGAATTGGAATTGTTAGAAGGTGACGATTCACTGACAATTCCACTGCCTAGAACTGCTTTCAAAAGAATATCATTCGAAGAGGATGAAGAAGATGTAACCGGTGGAAGAGTAGATACAGATGCTACGGTATTAGATGAGGGAACAGATGATATTGTGGTGGTTGAGTTAACAGATGTGGATGGTGTTGAAACAACTGTTATAACTTGTCCACTCTGCAATGAATTCAAAGTTGCTTGATTCAATCGTATTTGCGTATCCAGTCCAGAGGAAGGTGCTGCAACACCGTTTACAGTGACTCCAGACTGTGACAATTGCACAGGACGCTGTTGTGCCAAAAAACTAGGAGGAAGTAACAATCTTACAGGGGTTCCAGAATTGGGAACTCCAACAAGACCCGTTTGTTGATTACCGATAATGGTCCTGACCAAGAGAAACTGTTGCGGCTGGCCAGACTGGCCGGGAGCTCCAGGCTGAGATGTACCAATGAGTACTTGATTTCTTTGGAGACTTTGGCATGAAAGGGTTGGTGCATTAGTGGTAGCTTGAGTATGTGAAATGGTGGCCGACTGAGGAGTGACCATGGTAATAGCTGAAGAGGAAGTGATGGGATGCGAACTAGATGATACTGTAACTTGGTTTATACCAGCAATAACAGTTTGAGTATTGGTGGGTGCGCTCGAAGTAACTAAAAGAGGAGTTGATGTGATGGCTGGGGTAACTGTCATTGTAGGGGCATTACTTGAATTTGTATGACTATTTATGGTACTAGTCGGTAAAGTTGTTGTTACAATTATCGTAGTGGGCCTAGACAGTAAGTTGGGCAAAGTTGTAAGCCCAGAAGAGACCGAGGAAGAGACAGATGTGATAACTGAGGCCGGTAGAGAGCTAGTGTTAACTGGATTGACTTCTATTGATGTTTGAGTCTTATTGGGAGATCCCATGGCTGATTTTTTATCGATAATGGACATCTTGGAGGGTTTATCGAATGTAGGAGAAATTGGACCGGGCGATGAGGGCCGATGCTGATTGAATTTCAAACTATTCAAACTGAGGTTATTTATCGAACAGGGAATGATAGTGGTCGTAGTGTTACTTGAACTTGTGGTACTGCTATTGTAAGCGCCAGATGATATGGTTGTTGCTGGAGTGACAGTGACTGATCCAGCTGTTAATGTTGAGAAAGTAATGGAAACATTGGATGAATTGCTTGTCGAGATTCCATGTGATCCACTCGCGCCATTGCGTAATTTGTTGGCCAAAAGATTCTTTATCAACGTGGAAGTAGTCGAAGCTACAGTGCCTGATGAAGTATTAGAAGATGTACAAATTGGATTAGACTTGGGTGGTGAGCTTAGATGAGCTTTGAGAATGGGAGATGCCATACCCCCGGGAACTCCTGTGAGGATCTTCATGGGTGTCGTCGTGGGATTATTGAATTGTGGCTTATGGATTAATCCTTCCACGAAACTTGCTTGAATTATGGTACTAGAGGGGAAACACTTTGTGATTAAGAGAGTGAAGCGAATCATACCAGAAGTGTTTTTGCGACCATTTCGAAGGCAATGCTTTGTGAATTCATCATACATGTCCGAAATCTTTAGTGCACTTCTACTGGCACTAGGTTTTGCTTCATAGGTTGCCTTCAACCAAGCAACAGTAAATGCCTCTTGATCCAAAGGAGTATTGGACTTAGATGCTAAGATTATATTCTTATTCGAACCTTCTGGTGGCAACTTTCGCCGTTCGTCAATAACTTTGACACGAGCGAGAGCAGATTTTGTAAAATATTCAGAAGCATCGCAATTAACGAGAACCAAAAGTATCTCTGTTGGGAAGAAAGAAGAGTTAATTGTAAGAATCAAGACACAGAAAAAAATTGGAGAAGAGTTATCTGTTAAGCCACACCTTCAGATAGGCTTAAGAGATTCCAAAATTGGATGCATGAATATTTCAGACAAGATTTGCGCTGATTAGATAAATGATTATAGAGTGATACAAATATCTTGAGAACAGGAAAATTACCTCTAGACAATAGAAGTGAGTAAAAGTGAGGAGATGATCGAATTGTGAAAAGCAATCAGATGGAGAAATCACCTCTGAGAATGATTGCTGAGAACAATCAGAGCCTCTAAGTAGTGTAATTTCTAATTCTAGACCTATGAGTTGGTCTCAGAGCGACATGCTGAAGAATTCGAAAAAGCTAAGAACCAGCTATGGCATAATCGGAACTCTTTCACTCTCTAGAGTAACATGCTTGGAGAGAGAGAGAGAGAGAGAGAGAGAGAGAGAGAGAGAGAGCTCGTAGCAAGTTCATTCATCCTGAGCAGATCAGCGAGTGAGACTAGGTCAACAAACTCGATAGAAAGCTCAGCTTACTCTCTTTCTCTCTTTCTTTTCCTCTTTCCCTCTCTCTCTCTCTCTATCTCTCTTTAGCTCACTTGAGAGAGAGAGAGAGAGAAAGAGAGAAAGGAAACAGTGAGCAGACGAAGATGATACAAGAAGGAAGTCCAAGGGAGCGAGGGAGTAGCGCGCCAATCGATGAAACCTACGAACTTTACAACACCGGCAACCTTGACCATGATCTCATTCTCAGTAGATCAGGCATCGAGGTGAAAGAGAAAGGCAAAATCAAGATACCTCTCTTGAGTTTTGAGGATATAGAGATATACCAGCTACTATCTTTTTTCGATTATGAAATCATGGAGAGAGGATACAATAAAGGGAGACAGGACAGGGAGTGAAAGATAACACTCTGAGATGCTAGTGCCTTTTGTATTTGGAGGCTTGTAAGATAATTCTACTAATAGTGAAGAAAGGAAGAAATAAGCAAATAAATTAGACTGCCAGTCACCCTGATTCATGATGTTGTAGAGAATAAGAGAGAAGGGAGAGTAAATATTACCCTAGAGGGCTATGAGTAGGAATTGAATATGAAGCAATAAAATGGCGCAAAATTGTGAATAAAGCTGCCAACACAATACCTTGTGTATGAAGTGAGAAAGGAAAAAGAAACATCACCAGTAACAACTATAATGATACATCCATTCATTAATGGATAGCTTTACAGTCATAGTAGAAGTGTTAGTAGTAGTAGTGGAAAAGTGAAACTGGTTTCTATCGTAAAAATGAATCTTTCTATCAATCTGTCAAAGCCATTCTCATTTTTAATCGATGGTGAAGAATTATATGCTCACGGCTCGTGAACAGTGAAAATTATGGGAGATAGTAGTGCTTTGAAGAGAAAATATACACTGATGTGGGAAAATATGACGGAAAGTTTGCCCTAGAACTTGAGGAGCTTATCAAGTTTTCCAGATGTCCATGAATAAGGATACGATATTGAAGTCATAATCTGTGAGCCTTAATGATGCAATCAAGAAGAATATTTCAACATTTTATCGCTCAAGATTTACATCATGAGACAATGGAGAGAATAAATAAGCTCTCGAATAGATTCAAAAGAGAAGAGAGTATTGTGGTTGGACATTGTGTCCATTCTTCAAATTTTCGAAAATTCGAACACAACAAAAGCTGGAGAAAGATAGCTCGAATATACTCACTTAATAAGTTGGGACATTCCTTAATAAGAAATTCAGGGCAGCATTCAGATAAAGCGCGAAAACATTCCAAACAAGTAATGACCAGAATTACGTCATGTTGACATGTTAACAACTCGGTGAGACGATGAATTAACTAGGAAATAAATTGAAAGATGATTATTAATTAAAGAGTTTATCTACAAATTAATAATCAAACTTACCTCTTGTTCTAAATGAGAGATGAGATAATCGGTTGATTTATCACTGTATTTCACTACTAATTTAGAGGTTATTTCCAGGCAGCGATTGATGCGGTTGATGTCATTGGAGAACAGAATAGAATCAATACAATGTCTATTGATTAACTCCAGACACTTGAGGTACTGTTTGTTGGTACTATTCACATTGATCAAAGATGCGATATTGGAGAGCGTGTCCAGGCCAATATTGTTAAAATATTGATCTTTGCAAGTTGTCAATAAAATTAAAAATTTCATCAAATTTGATGTTGCAAAACTATAAGCATTACTACCATTAGAATATGTTACTACTGAGTTGTCATCAGAATCGTTCAATGATTTATTTATCTCTAGTTGCTCGATGTTGAAGGAAAGATTGCGAATTATTTCACACACAGATTTCATTGTCCGATATATTCGCTGATGATTGATGGGTGAGTGTTTCCTCAAGTTGAAAAAAGTTGAACATTCTATATCACCATCACCGTCTACATCCATATTTTCATCATCGGTACATGTTATGTCACAACTATCCTCAGAGATAGATTCGGGATTAGATTGAACACAAGGTTCACCATTGCTGCTAGTATTGGAAGGTTTTTTGTATTCTTCTTTTGAGAAGGCTAATTGTAGTATAGATTCATCGACACTCAAGCCAGACCAAAATTTTTGAGAACAATCACACTTTTTGTCTGACATAATATTATCAAAAGTGCACTTTTTCTTTCTAGGTACTAGGCATTGATCATCAAATGTATCTTCGACAACCGGAACAGTTTGACCATTTGACTTAATAGTATTATCTTGGCGAACCTTAAAAACACCCAACTTTTTATACAGATCTTGTTCATCTTGATCATCATCTTCATCACAGCAACATGTATAAAGTTGACAACTTTCAATTAGAATGTCCAAAAATTTGAAATCCGATATAAATTCGGACTCCCTTGAGTTGGCCAATATGGTGGCCACCCGGACACCAAAGTCCATCTCATTTTTAAGACCACTCAATAAACTACAATACAACTTATTTAACGGATCAATACCAATACCATGATGATGTTGCGTCAGGCTTTGGTGATGATGATGTTGAGTTGATGATGATGTTGGTGTATGTAGTGGAGTTAACTGTTGACTGGCTTGAGATTGCGATTGGGAAGGACTGAGAAATTGTGATGATGATGATGATGATGATGAATTACGAACATTTGGATTCATGTTTTAAATGTTAACTTTGGTGTATCTGTGTGTGTGTCAATATATATATATTGATGATGATAAACGATTGCAATAGACAGATAGAAGAAGAAGAAGAAGTTGATGATGGAGAAGAAAAAATAATGGCGGTGAGATATACAATGGAAAAAAATGCTTCTATCCACACAACGCCTGCTGTAAGCAAGAAACAGAAAGAGGAAGAGAAAGAGAGTGTAAGCACACAATAATCAAGGCACATAAGAATACATCAATAATTGATTAAGTATAAATCCAATACTTTCATCAACTATTAGAACAAAACTACAAGCGAAATATCAACTTAATCAAACACACACATTCATCCATTCAATCTATTCATTCAATGCATTCATACATACACACACACACATAAGGAGGGGAGGTAAAAAGTGAAGTGTGTGTTTGTGAATGTGTATACAGGAGAGTCCCTATAGACAACTGTCAAAACAATATTACATACCAGTGAATGAACACTCTATGGGCAGTTTAATCGTAGCCCAAATGGGCGTCGATAATAATTATAATTAATTATAAACGCACAAACAATTACATCAAGATCATGATTCACCATGATCGAAAAGAGAAGCAAAAAAATTTCAACTCACACAGTTTTCACTTTTTACTCGGTTCAATTTTTAGTTGCTAATATTGACGATAGATGCCACTTTTCAAAGGTATGAAAAAATTTTCAAGCTTTTTTCCAAGATTTTGAATGTAAACCTTGTACATATATTTCATCATATTTCAACATCGAAACAAATTAACAAATAACAAATTAATTTGTGATTTTAATTAAGATTGTGTTGTATGGATATGTGATTATAAAGGAAGAGAGAAGGTGTCGATAATGGATAATGTTCGCCGTAAAGTGTTATGGTCTAGTATATGTGCCATTTGTCATGAAGCCGAATATTCACATGCTGAACGAGCGGCACTTGAAACATTATTGGAAATGTTACAAAGTTTTTTGTGTGAAGTAGGACGTACAAGTCGTAATTATTGTGAATTAAGTGGTCGAACAGAGCCGACAGTGGCTGATATTGATGTTGCCCTGATTGTGTTGGGTATACGATTAGATACGATACCGGAATATGGTAAACGATTGAGTAGACGAAGTGTATTACCGCCACTTTCACAGGCACCAAAACAGGCGACACCAAAGATTCTTCAAGCTGGTGAAAAAAAGCCTCTATCCAATTATATTCCCGATCATTTACCCACTTTTCCAGGTAAAATTAATCATTTGATTAACCCCTTCCGAGTGTAAACTCTGCTTCTTTCTATTTTTCTTTCCATCGATGTGTACATTGCTAATCTTTGAGAATTAGCTTGGAATACCTTCGATATGATAAATTAACTCTATACCAGTATGACGAATGCAATGTACACAGAATTGGTTGTCATATCTGATCGAGGTTTTGTTCCAGTAAGACTAGGAATTGACACATCTCGTTCTGATTCTTGTTTACAATATTGTCATAGTGCGCTACCGAATGACATCGCTCTCTTGCTTTGTGATAGCTAAATAGAATGGAATGCTCTACTAACTCCCTCCTTTTTATTTGATTTTAATCTTGGTTTACTTCTACTCTCTCTTTCTCTCTTTCAGATGCTCATTCGTACATAAGAACACCAACCTACAAGCAGCCAGTAACAGAATATGAAGCAATCAGAGAGAAAGCGGCTAATCAGAAGAGAGATGTTGAAAAAGCTTTAACAAAATTTATGGCTAAAACTGGTGAAAATTCTCTGACACATTCTCTTTTTCCAGATGAGCAACTTGCTAATTTGTTTCCATTGATTGAATTGAAACTCCAGTCAAATGTTTATATCGAAGCTCTTCTAGCTAAGGATCAAGTGTTCGAGGATGATGATGATAATCAACAGAAAGTGGAAGAATCCAAGAAGAAATCCACTAAACCAGCCGAAAATGGTGCTAGTGGTGTTGGTGGTGATCAGGCAAAAGATGATTCAATGGCAAATAAATCCGATCCTGCAAATGACTCAGATGTACTTGATAATCCCTATTTAAGAGAACCAAAAAACTATTCTGCAACATCGTCATAGTCTTGTAATTTATTTTCCTCTTGTTCTGGAATCTTTTTTAAATTATCACGATCAAATTTTTGTCTCCATATCTGTTTAACAATAAAACGATCTCATCATTTATTGCTTCTCCATTTGCCTTCTCAAACACTCGAGTGCATACACTTTTAGCTGTTCATAGTTCAAGTTCATACCAGATCTATAAGGTTCATTTTTTGAACTCACTAGTCAGCAAAAAATTTAAACTATTACACTTGTTAGTAGTGAGTTCCGTTCTGTTGGTTCACACTATCTCGTTCAGCCTGAAAAGATGATAAAACATCCTCATCCGCTCTCAGATTATTGATAAATATTAATAATAATTATTGGTAAAATAAGTAATTTTGAAAAAAAGTAGCTTTGAACTTGTCCGTTCGATGAGAGATTTATGAGCGAATACAATTTAATCGACAAAATTGCTGTATGAGAGGGAGAGTGAGCTCTAAACAGCAAGTTCCTCTAATCTAGTGGTCTCGAGCGTGTCATTCGATATCGCCTCAGGTCTTTGGTTCAAATCCCACAATATGATGAGATGCCAATTCACCATCCTGTTCCTTTCTTACACCAATCCCTGGTGGAATGAGATGATATTGGCTGTACACTGATTGTTGGGAAGGTAAACTTTTTACCTTTTAAAGGGTGATATTTGGAATTTTTTTCTCCTAATCTCACAACTAATGAAAAGAAGAATCTCACAATATGCATTCATTTTTTGTACCGCCAAGCAGTAATCTGAAGCCTCTGATGAACTCTGATGAAATTGATCCATTAATGTATTTTACTAGGTTGAGTATAACAATTTGTATAATTTTCCAATCAATCCCAATAAATCGAACATGAACATTGATCAATGAGAGTTGATAAAGTTCGAGGATTGATGTATTATGGACAGTATTAAGCGTGTTTCTGCTCACCGAGTTCTTTCAGCCCCATAAGAACGAGCATTCAATCTGAAACAATTTAAAGAGCCGGTTCAACAGAGCACATCATTCAGCATGCACATCATGAAGATCGTAAACATCGTAAACACAAATCCACCATATTGATCATGTGATATTCAGTGTAGTTAATTATATTGAATATCTCCCCTTTTGCTTTGAGATTAATCGGGAAAATGGAAAAATTCATCAAACATGTAGTCCAGTCCGGGAATTAAACTCATTTGGAAAATTATTTTCGGTGCTCAGGGGGAAAATGTTAGCGTTTGGGAATCAGAATTTTAATTAATCATCACTCTGGTGGACAACATTGAATTCTATCAATATAAAATACTGATCCTCTTTACAGAGATGGAATTTTTCAAAAGTTTCTAGGATAATTACTATTGAACAGAAAATTTTTATAAGAAAAAGAGTTCAGAAATTATAATTGGAATGTAATAGTAGAATAATGAGAATGTTGCTGATCTTCACCCAATAACTGAGCTTTGTGGACAAACAGATCTTTCATGGACAGTTTGAGATCATCGTTAACAAACTATCCGAATAGCATTGAGACGGAGTTAGAAAAATCATAAATTAGGTTCTAGACTACTCTGTATTTTGAGCTCCAAAAATCATAAAATTCATTTCTCCTCGATTTGTTCCGATAGGCGTTTGATCAGTTGCTCTGTGAAACAATTTCGATATTGAGGACTCACTTTGTCCAGAAGAGCATTCATGGTCTCATAGAATTGGATATCACATCCTTCAATGAATGTACTCTCATCGCCATTATCACCAGTTTCGTCAAACTTGTCGGAACATATTCGAAAACCGGAAGCAGACAGTTCAACGCAGAACTTTCTCCCTTCTTTGATCTCTAAATTGAGATAAATTCTCGAATCAGTGGATGGAAGACCACTAGACACTTCGATTAAATTAACACAAGGTTTAAACTCTTTCACAATCGACTCAGCCTCTTTTTCCCAACCAATCTCTTCGTTATCACTATCATCAACTTCACAATTTTGATTCAGCATTTTTTCTTTGAATAATAGCTTAAAGCACAAATTGACAAGAGGTAGACAAAATATCAGAGCAAAACTATCAACAGAAAATCTTTTCTGATTGATCGAGTACGCATGCATTGAATTTCATGGGCTTCTCTCTTTCCTCACTAGCTCGATCGAAGCTGGAGAGAAACACCTAAATGACAACGTTCAGATCGAGAATTGCATCTTATTTTGGAATTATTGCATCAATCAGAATATTAACTAGCTAAACATCCCATTCTGCCAAAGATATTCCAACTTTCACGCCCTATTGGATTTCAAAAGTTCCATTGAGCAGATTATGCAATGTAATAGAGGAACGCGGACGAATATTAGAATCACTGGAAGCTCGAAAACGAGAATCACTTTTTTTAACAAGCATACTTCTAAAAATTTCGAGAGAATACATCTCCCCATCCACCTTTTCCTCCATTTCGAGGATTGACTGAGAATTGATTGCATTCCATGTTTATACCAATAGTATTGGACTGCTCAATGTAAAGCTTTTACTTGATTGTTCATTTGAGATATGACTTGGAAATGTAACAAAAAAATCTAATTATGCTGGCTCAGACATTTCTTCCAAAAATGGACTAACATCGCTCTTAATACGATGTTTATAGATTAGGTGGTTTGTGGTAGTGTCCTTATCGGCAAATTGAAGAGAACATATACGACATTTATAGCTTGATTGTGATGGAGGAGGTGTTTCTTGTGGAGCCTCCGTTGAATTTTGATGACCTTCTTCAATGAAGTAGCCAAAGTGTGATGTGAAGTTTTTGGCAATTTGATGAGCGATACTTAGATGCTGAAGGAAAGAATTGATCAAAAATTCAAGGGTCAGATATTTTAACTGGTATTTTGGAGACATTACTCTCACCTTAAACATATTGCTCCTTGATCGATATTTGACGTCACAATGATTACAAATGCATATAAAATGATGATGCTGAAAATTTAAAAGCCGATTAAAAAGAGAAGTGGGAAAATTTTTTGCTCTCAAACCTGTGAGTAGTGATGTTCTCGTATTCCGCAATAGGTTCGGCATTGCTTGTCGCATTTGAGACATTGATATGCTTTCTTTTGGCCATTCTTGACCATTTCGTAACAATCTTTGTTAATATCTGGAAATCTGGCTGATAATCTTTCGAAAGGTTTCACTGGAGTGATGATTTTCTTTTCTTCGATTGAATCATCACTTTGGTCTTGTATACTTTGAGCTGATCTCTGAGATTGATCCGCACTATCAACTGGAGGTGGGTCTTCAGAGGTATCAATCTATAGAGAAATGAAGATTTTTTAGTGTGAGGTGGAACAGATTGAGAGAAACTCAAGATTCCAAATTGAGAGGCGACGAAATTTTAAATCATGATGAAGCTTAGAGAGTAGAATTGAAGAAACACGCATGTGAAGGCTCAAATTGATCTCTTACATAATATTAGTTATCGAACTTACCTGTTCAGTTTTGGCTTCTTTGACCATCTCTTCATCAGCACGAGACTTTTTGGTGACTTGTCTAGTTACGTAGAGATTCTCACTAATGAGTAGGATGATCAAAAATAGAAGATTGATTTTGAGATATTATTGAAGTACAGGAAATGAATTGGGAAAACCCTTGGAAAAATTGATGAGAACTCACCTCGATTTTGTTTTATGAAAACTGCGTAAGTGCTTCATTATTTCAGCTCGATAAATTGACAAGAAGCCACATTTCTTACAGACAAACTCGAGATGAAAATGGTCCGTTTCAATGTGAGTTTTGATACCAAACCACGAATTGACAACATGTTTGCACAAATTACAAGTATACTCTTCTTTCCTGTTAGTTTTAGTATAGTGCTTTTTGGTACCTGCAATAAAAGGTCAATGCTCGAGCATGAATATTCAATTTGAAAGAGAAACGATCTCCGAAAAAATTCTGGAATACACATATATGTGTGTATACTCACTCAAACGACGTTTTCCTTTGGAAGATTTTTTAAGCTTTAATTGAGATAGTAGCTCCTCATCTGAACATCGCACATTAACCGATACATCTTCATCCAAATCGTCCATGTCGATGTCTAAATTGAGATCAGTACTGAGAGCAACACTTTGTCGGTCACCATTACTCAGTGAAACACTTTCACTACATGAAGGATTGAGAAGATCTGATGGTTGCTCAGAATCAGATGATTGTCGGGTATGTTTAGGCCCATCTGGATCTATTTTGCTAGACAGTGAACAATCTGTTTGCTTCATCGAATCGATGGAGTGTGATCTAGTGTTGGCAGAAGTGCGATCGGAGGCGACATAGGTTGAGGCTTCGTTGAAAGATGTCCGAACCATGGCGGAGGCATTGGGTCGAGATGAATTGCAACTAGAGACACTTGAAGAGTCTTTTTTCATCGGTAATGATGAAGCCATTACACGAACAAAACCGTTCCTACCATTCTGTAGTGTAAGCTCGATATCCAACAATCGAGCCACATTTTGTAAGCCAGTGAGACGTGCATTGCTAATCTCAGCATAAGACAATGAGTTGAGCACATTGAAGAGACACTTGACATCTCGGAGGGCTATGTTGGGCAATTTGATGGCAGGTTTACCAGGACATGTGAGGAATGCTTCCGACAAAATGCGAGAGTGATTGGCCAATATGAGGGCATTGCCATGGCAGAATCCATCCCGACAGAAGAAGGCGACTTTGTTCATTTCCATCTCTCAAGTTGACCAAAGACAATCACAATGGACCGATGTGACCTTCACCTTGATTCTCTGTCCCTGACCCCCAAACTGAGGATTAAATTTAATGAGGTAGATGTGGATGAAAAACAGACGGATTTTAAATCCTCTCTCTCACATCACACAATTTAATCTCAATTTTTTCACTTTTTTTTCAAACTCAAGATAGACGCCAGAGGACGCTTTTCGAAAGCATGAAAAAATATTTTTTGAGCGGTAAAACAAGTGAATTTGAAAAAAGTTTAGCTTCAAACTTGCCAGCAGGTTTGATTAGGGAGAGATTTATGTGAGAAAACAATTTAATTAACACAATTGTTATGAGAGAGAGTGACAATCAACAGTTTCCTGTAGTCTAATGGTGTCGAGCGTGTCTTTCGATAGCACCTCAGGTCTTTGGTTCAAATCCCACAATATGA
Source organism: Brevipalpus yothersi (assembly GCA_003956705.1). Taxonomy (NCBI): domain Eukaryota; kingdom Metazoa; phylum Arthropoda; class Arachnida; order Trombidiformes; family Tenuipalpidae; genus Brevipalpus; species Brevipalpus yothersi. The sequence continues at coordinate 69,128 of QZCP01000156.1, forward strand.
TGAGATGCCATCATCACCATCATCTGTTTCCTTTCTTACACCAATCCCTGGTGAAATGAGATAATATTGGCTGTACACTGATTGTTGGGAAAAGGTAAACTTTTTACCTTTTAAAGTGTGATATTTGGAATTTTTTTCGCCTAATCACACAACTATTGAAAGGAAGAATCTCACTGTATGCATTCATTTTTTTTGTACCGACAAGCAGTAATAAGAAGCCTCTGATGAACTCATGGCTATGAGAATGGCGATTTTTCGAATCAAATTGATTCAATCGATGGGAAGTCAACTTGTATCCTTCAACTTTCACTCTTTAAGCGACCATCATTAGACTTATTTGATAAACTTGTAAGTGCATGTACCTAATTGTTCTTTTTCAATTTTATTGAGAGATCAGTTTTTCCCGATGGCAAGAGTAGATCGAGAACTCAGGTTTCAAATCCAAAAGGAAAATTTTTCCACTCTCAAATACACTTTAATAGTTTAGGTATTATAATTTGTATAATTTTCAAATCAATTACAAATAAATTAAACTTGAATATCGACCATTCGGAGTCGATTAAGTTCGAATATTTATGCGTTTAGGATATGGATAGTATTAAGCGACCTTTCCTTCACCGAGTTCCCTAGCCTGGTAAGAACAAGCGTTCACACCGGAGTTCTAGGTCCTAGGTTCAATTCCCGTCAAATGATGATTTCAACCATCGCACCCTTCTGAATGCCGGAATCCCCCAGATTCCGGTCTAATGGGCTGATAGTTGCACCACCTGATTATCGGGAATTTCAACTTTTGCCACCGATCACATGAAAAATTTCGAAAAATTTTCGAATGTTTTCTCATGACTCAAATTACTGAACTCGTATGAAAAATGTGTGAATTTGTAAATTATCGTGAATTTGTAAATTATCGTGAATTTTGGAATTATTCTTGTTTTATGAGAAAAAATTCTAAAAATTCTATTTGGACTTCAACTTTCAGGTTTTGAGATGGTAACAATTGATTGAAATTGTCACAAGTTATCAGGTTGCCAGTTGATGAAATTTTTCCCTCCTCAAATGATAATTGTCAAAGAGCATTAGATTAGCCATGTTTACTCTGTTGTTTGCTTATCAATCGAAATTCCATTATATCTCACTCATATTTGTTCATCATACATGATGTATTATGATTTTGAAAAACTGAACGCAAATCTGTGTTGTGTGTTCTTTTTATCCCTCTTCGAATCGATTGAATATGGCCGTTCTATCTCGACAATTCGACTATGAGATCAACAATCAAAAGTTTGGCCACAGTTTCCAATTCAATTGGACAATTCGTATCATTTTATTAGTACTTTTGTTTCCACTGATCATTCACTATTCTCTTCTGATGTGTGCCTCAATTGCTGTTGCGTATGCTGTTCATGGTGATCCAAAGGTGAAGGAAAAAATATTGAGCTTAATGATGTTCGTACTTTGGTCTTTTGCTGGATTTTTGACAACATTGGCTGGCCTGGTGAATGTATTCAAATTTACATGGTCAGCGATCGTCATCGGTCTGGTTTCTTTATTCACCGCAGTTTTGCTTGAATATTCATTGACAATTTATGGTGAGTTTGGCTTGGAATTTAAGCTAGAAATTCGGTCTAAAACTAGGTCTCTGATTTTATTCGAATTTTTTTTCATTTTTCTCTGGATCAGAATATTCGAGACCGAAATTCTCAGCGTTTGCTCATATTATCATACTCTTCCAATTGATGTTGATCATTGTTCTATCCATGATTGCAATTCGATTAAGAGCAAGATCTTGGAAAAAGATGGACTCTTTGTCAGATTTCGAAATGCACACAAGACTGTGAGATGATGCATTCTCCTCTTTATTACTGATACTTATTCAAAAACTTAAAAATCTATCACTTATATTTATTTTGATGAAACAAAACATGAATCCAAAAATTTCCATAGAATTGGAACTAAAATCTTGACGATTTGACGATGAAATCTCGAAGAAAAACTATCATTAGTCACAAACTAACTCAGAAAAATAGATCGACTTCCCTTCTCTTATCATGACGCATTCATATTGGTAAAGCTTATAAGTAAGCTTCATAACTAAATAATTATGCAAGATGAATAAATACTGATGCTACCAATGAGTAATAGAGCCAAACTCTACAAACTTAATAGGCTCAGTAACTTCTTTTTTAGTCAAATATTTGACGCAAATGAGCTAATGTTTGTCCAAGTTTGAAAAACTTTGTTAATAAAAATCTTCAAAACCTATACAATCAAAAGTTGACAATAAGTTTGAAAGTAACAAAATGAGAAACACAAACTATTCATATGATTAATTCTATCCAATAATTATACAGCGAAAAAAACTTTTCCAATAGCTTTCGGCTTGTCTTTTTCTTCCAATATCTTAGAGTACAATTCATGAACCTAGATGATCAGAATCTCAGAACTTTCCGCTTTTGGAGGAAAAAATCATATCATCATATTCCTTCCTTCTCTCTCTCTCTCTCTCTCTCTCTCTCTCTCTTTCTTTCTTTCTTTCTACCTGTCTCTCTTTGCAATTAGCGCCATTGCCAAGTGACTAGTGATTGGAACACTTGTTGAATAATAATAACGACTCACAACCTATCCCGAACGCCCATGAATCGTCATCAATTCACTCTCTCATTCTATCACCTTCGCTACCCCCCTATCAAAAAGTATCAATCCAAAAACCCGGAAAAATTATTCCCACAGAATTCTCAACCAATCCTAGAATATTATGATTCTTCATGGGACCCATCCAAATAATCAACCATCCAGAAATTAAACTCATCCAAAAAAACTATCTCACATATCTTGCACCAATTTTATCAACTAAAACCGGAAATTAGCTTCTTCTTATGAATATATTTTAAATGCAGACTTTGCTTACGATATCGATCTGAGTATCCAAGTACATGTATCCAGCTCGAGTGACGCGTAAGCTTTTCACGGGCATCAAAAAGAGAGAGACTTTTAAATGATGATTTTTGTTCGTTAATTAAAGTATAATTAATATTGTTAAATTGTGGTGATTGTGATTGTGTGTGACGGTGGTGTGTAAATTGGCTTGTTGTGATTAGTTTTCAAATGTGTATTAACATTGTAACATATTGCAACATACAGTAGGATGAAGTACATTTTACCCAATAGATTGTCATTCTTATTTATTCTAACATGTTATTGTGTATGTCTACTTGGACAAATTCCATCCACTGGCACCGGTAGTGGTACACAATCATTTGATCCACCTCATCGTCGCTTTGAGTATAAATATTCATTTAAGGGTCCATATTTGGCACAAAAAGATGGTTCCGTACCATTTTGGCAGTATGAGGGTACAGCGATTGCTTCCGAAGAAATGGTCCGAATAACACCATCACTTAAAAGTAAAAAAGGTGCAATATGGAGTAAATTGCAAACTACATTCGATTGGTGGGAGACCGAAATTTGGTTTCGTGTCACCGGTCGGGGACGATTGGGTGCCGATGGGTTGGCATTTTGGTTTACCGATGCAAAGTATGGTGAAGGACCGGTGTATGGTTCCGCTGATCATTGGAGGGGTTTGGGTATATTCTTTGATTCATTTGATAATGATGGTAAAGGCAATAATCCAACCATTTTGGCTATGGTCAATGATGGCTCCAAAACGTATGATCATTCAACCGATGGATTTAATCAACAAATTGGCAGTTGTTTGAGAGATTTTCGTAATAAGCCATTCCCTGTCCGGGCAAAGATTGAATATTATCGAAATATATTGACCGTTCTCTTCCATTCGGGTAATAGTAACAATGATGATGAGTATGAGCTGTGTTTACGTGTGGAAAATGTGTATCTACCACAGCGAGGTGTTTTCGGTATGTCTGCAGCTACTGGTGGACTGGCTGATGATCATGATGTCCTCAAATTTTTGACCTCTTCACTGTACGTACCGGGCACTCAACAGGCAGCTCAACAGGGAACTGCCATGGCGGATAAGGAAAAAGAGCAAGTTAATCGAGAGTATGAAGTGTATAAGGAGAAATTGGAAAAACAAAAAGAAGACTACTATCGTCAACATCCCGATGAGGCACGAAAAATGCGAGAACATGAAGATGTATCTCCAGATCACGAATATGAGACACTCGGTGAAAAAGAATTGCAACAAATATTCTCTGGTCAAAGCCAAATATTTGATGTACTCAAAAATCTTAATCGTAAACTTGATGAGATTATTGGCCGCCAAGAGCGTACCTTATCAATGGTCGGATCTTTCCAAGGTGGTATGGTCCAATCTGGTGGTGGTAGTGGTGGACCTCCTCCTCCTCCCGGTCATCAAGGTGGCCCTCCACCCATAATGCCAGCACCAATCCAGAGGCATGAGGTGGAATCTCTTTTGCAATTACAGCAAGAGCTCGTACGAACTTCAAGAGAAATGAAAAGTTCTCTCTCTTCCTATCAAGCTCAACCGGCATCCCAGCAAGCGGCGGGTGTTGGAGCAGCTAATCAACAATTTTTAAATCAACTGAGGGACAGTGTGGAAACAGTGAGAAAAGATTTGGGTAATATTGGTACAAAAATTATGGCTGGCCCTGCTTCCTTAAGTGCTAATTGTCCCAATGTTAGTTGTCTTTCATTAACTCATTTTTTGATTTTCTCCAGCATTCATTTAGTAACTGTTCTAGGCTATCTTATTTGGAGAGGTAGCAAAGACAGTCAATATAAGAAATTTTATTAATTAATAAATTTTGTCAATAAAAGTTGTCCAAGTGCTGTCTACCTTCATAATTATTTCATCTCTTTGATTGAATTACGGTCAAAAGAGAAAATGGTCTCTGAACTTGAACTCTCTCATCTTATTATCATAGAATAGATTCTTTATATGATCACTTCATCACAAGTGACTTTAATGGGGTAATCATTGGAATGAAGAGATGAATTGAAAAACTATGTCCTGAGAAAGATACAATTACTTTGAGCTTCCACTTTGGTCAATTTTCTCTTTCTTTTCTAAAACTATTTTCGCAACTTTTCGACTTTCGATAACTTTCGTCCGTGGACAGATCATTTCAGTCCATGAATGAGGTATCATCAAAGCACCTGAAATAAGTTGTGCATTAATTCTCGAATAGAACTTGATCGATAATCGAAACTTACCAAATTCACTTCGAGCTATCACAACTCCGAGGTCTTCTGAGGCGGTTGACAAAAGATAACCAAAATCAGACAAACCGATCACTGTTGATAATATTATATCTCCAGGCCTGAAGCATTTGTAAATATCTACATTGTCACGATCGGTTTCTCGAATGTCTTCTTTTCTCACGATCGCTCGAAAAGATCGTTTCAAAACAGAATTACCAATACACTGTATGGCACATTTACACTGATTTAAAGTGATTCCCTCTACTTTACATGTGACTATATCTCCAACGCTTGGTACTCGTTTACTTGTATCGGAAAAATTTTCAACTTCAATTATTTTCTACAGATGAGAGATGAGAAAAATTTTGAATCAAGATTAATCATCAAAATATTAAGGAGGAAAAATTGAATGATTAAACTTTAATCTTCTTACTTCATCTCGTGTCTCAGTTATCTTCACTTCACCAGCAAGTGATGAATAAATATATGAGCCTTTTGTGAATGTTCCTTTTCCGCCAATATTTTTATCATCAGCAATATTTAAGCGATCACCTGATAGTACATATGAATAATTTGTTCAAAATTAATTGTAAATTATCTTATAATCAAAACATAAACATACACACAAATCAAAATCACATGCTTACCAGGCACACAATACATGATGAAATCTATACAAAAATGATCAGACACACACATACACAAAAGTTGCACTGTTACACTTAAATGTTGATGAAAAAATTATCACAAGTTTTAATTCACAATCAATTCGATCCAATAATACGATCATACACTATTTGAAGAATCAATGCAAATTTCAAACCAACTTCATGATTGAATAAACAGTCAACAACAGGCATATGGTCAATACATCGATGTCCATCAATTTGTGATGCTCTTTCATCTCATCTTTTTTCCTTGACCAAGAGGAACACAAACATACACACACACACATGCTTCACACACAGCGCCAAAGAAGAGAGAGAATATAATGTGAATACAGATGCCTAACAATCGACAAACTATGGTTGATTTGACAATATATATCTCTGTGTGTGTAATGTTAATTTATTGTTTAGTATAATTGACTATGAATACCATAGACAAGATATGGATGTAGTTATGAACAATACACTACTATTTTTACTAGTTTTTTCCCATCACTTTCTCTTCCCTATTCGTTAGTCAAGAGCCTCTCTTCTCATCAGACGTTTTATTATTATCGATAATTGAGGGAAACAAAAAAGTTGACATATAACGGTCAACAACAGCAAGTTTGTCCTAATTGTGTTTTCTAGGGTGAAAATTCAATACTGATGATTATAATCATTATGTAAGTGAGGCCCTTGCATCTTGAGTCATGAATTTGGAGGGCATCAATTTTTTTTGAGTGCTTTTCAATTTTGGAAGGGAAATTATTGGAAATTCCTTTCGATAATAGTCCTCTTTTTGTATGAAAATTTTCGATCATTGTTGAACAATATCTCTAGTTTTTCTTCTCTGTGACGAATAATAGTCACATGAATATTTGTCATAGATGAATATGGAAATTTTTTTTGGAATAACTTGAGGACGAAAAAATACCATAATTGTTGGGAATCACAAAGTCGTTAATGAAACCTTTAATTATGAATAATATGAGTCACAAAATTACAAGAATCATGCAATGATTTTCATTTCTTGAGTATTATATAATACTTTCTCTATGAATCGAATCTTGTTCTTGACCTCATTCATTTTACCTGTGTAAATGCGAGTGTATATGGACGAAATATGATCCTATGAACAAGCGAGTATTAAATGAGCTCCGATTCTGTTGGAATCCTTTTCGCTTTAAATGAGATACTCTACACACACATACACACAAGCACACTTACATAATCTAAATTCTGAGCTTTGTTTCAATTTTTTCCACCACCTACTTTATTTGATGAGAAAATACCTCATCAATGAGGTGAAAAAGACGAGAAAACACGTTCATTGTACCAATTCATGACCAGATTTACTAATTTTTCATTTCCAACAATATACATATATGTATATATGAAAAATGACCCTGGCTAGTGACTTTTCCGATACATTCCTAGTGATAACTGGCTTTACCTGGAAAGTAGGTTTTTCCTGTCCATTGAAAATGACAAAATAAAAATCAGCTTTTTGATGAAAAAACGAGATATTCAAAAAAACAATGACCGTAAATTGTATGCAATATTGATCACTAAATTCTATTCACTTTGAATTCATTGCAACAGGAAACATGGTTTAACTTGCAACACGATTAAATCACAAGTTTAACGATCGCTGATTGTAATTTTATTAGAACTTTTCATTTTTATTCCGAGAGACAGATAAAAAAACCAAAATTATCTGATAATTGATTGAGATTTTGTGAAGAAATACCAATATTATTCATTGATAATGGAGTTATTTTTGTTTTGAAGTATGGAATGTTCACCTCTATCAGATAGATATAATCATTAATCGTTTTCTTGGAGAGTCTTCATGTTATCTTTTTTTTCTTCTTTTTCTTCTCACTCTTGATCAATTGCTTTATCGCAAAGAATAAAAGGAGATAATTTTTTTCACTCAGAGGTGTTAAAGCTATTGACTCATATGAAAACAATGGACATTCTATTTAGTCTGTTCATGATCAAGCGAAAAAAAGTCATTTCTATTTTCCTCTCTCTCTCTTCGACAAGGTTATGAATTCATCGGATTCACGTTAATTTTTTGTTCTCTCGCTCTTTCCCTCATCTTTTCCAACCCTAACGATGTCTCAATCAGGGTGTAATATTAATTCACATAATTTGCAAAATATTTCTGGAATGCAATGAAATTCAATCAATCGAGAAAAAAATACCACTCCCTTCTATCCAATAAAATTCAAAGAAGAGAGAAAAGTTTTGTTCTCTGCCTTCCAGTATCACGTGTTAATACAAGTTTTTATTGAACCAATTTTCTTTTCTCGCACAAGCAAACGTTATATGTGTAAGTGTGTGTATGTGTGTGTCTAAAAATTTTATATCCATGTGTTTTCGAAATGAACATCATCATTAGTATATGTATATAAAGGAGCGATTGATAGTAATAGCAAAGGGAAATAAGAAGAGAAGGCGAAGAAGAGAGAGAGAAAAAAGAGATGAACTCGACTTAAAGCACTATCCATTTGATTCTGGAGGTACAACAAGTGATGAAGATGGAGATGGAACGTAATATGATGATGATTGCTATCGACGACACTTGACGAAAAATATTGTTGCAATCACCACAAACACAACAACAACACTGACCACAGCAATGGTGATCCATGCCCATACCGGGAAATGACATTTAGACCACTTATAGTATTCCCTGCATCGTTGACCGTAGCGAAGTTCATTTTCATGGGTATTCAGATACTCATCGAATTGTTCCAAAACATCAGTTGGACAGTAGCGTTTTACTGATCGTCGGAGACAATTTATTTCATCATGATGCCGGCAGCACATCGCCTTCATTGGATCTCGTGTTGTTTCCCAGTCAGAAAATACTTCGCTACGACATTCGTTGAAATCCACATCATTTTGGGCACGAGGACACAATCGTGAAACCATATCTGTAAAGCGAGTTATACTCAACGAATCACCTGCTGGTGGGCCAATATAACGTCCAAAATGATCATTTGGATTATAGGGATTTACATTTGGATACGGTCGATCGTAGTTTGGTCGATCATGTGGTGGATAGTATTGGCCATGAACGATACTGATAAGAGTGGCAATAAGAATTGAAGAAAAAATTGGTAAAGAACACATGATGGAATATATTTTCATGTAAATATATTTAGAGAATGTTATGTGGAACGTGGAATCCAACTAGGATCACAACAACAATTGATTGTATTCCACTCTCACTTGGATCACAAATGTGAATTAACTACAATGCCAACGAAGAGCTCTTCACTCTCACTTTCGATCTCACCTATTGAGCTCTCTCTCTCTCTCTCTCTCTCTCTCTCTCTCTCTCTCTCTCTCTCTCTCTCTTGCTGCTCTCTCTTCTCTCCTGGATGCACTATCGATGGGGATGATGGAAAGTCTAACGTTGTGAATCAAAGTAGTAGTAACATTAGAACAGTGATTAATTCCAAGCCCAATTGCAATTAAGGTGACTGTTTTTCGAGCGCGTATTTCCTGTCATCAGGCGGGGAAAGGCATCAGGTAAGAGAGGGTTGATGTGTATTTGAGTTAAGAGAGAGAGAGAGAGGAAGAAAAAGGAGAGAAAAAGGCCTAAAGTTGAAGGTGGGAATATGTAAAAATGTGGGAGGAGGTGTAGGAGGAGAAGAGAGAGAGAGAGAGAGAGAGAGAGAGAGAGAGAGAGAGAGAGAGAGAGAGAGAGAGAGAGAGAGAAATATTTGAGAGGCGCCAAGAGTAGGTACTGTTATTGTTGCTGGGAGTTTGATTTTATAGAAAGAGAGAAGAATTATACGAGAGAGAAAGTGAAATATAAGTGTAACCCAAGCCATTGTAAGTCTCTCTCTCCATGAATTTGATTTCGAATTACTTTCGCCACAGCCTTCACATAGATATGTGAGAAGTTGGTAAAAGTGAGAGGAGAAAACAAATTTCAACTCAATAACGAAACTTTTTTCATTTCCGATCTATGATAAATGCACTTTTGCTTCCAATTGATCCCATTTACGATCAGTGCCGAAAGACACAAACCGATGTATTTCCGTTAGGCATGGATTGAAAAATCGTATCAATTAAACTGATTATCCATCGGCCTCATCTAGGCCACGGTTTTATATGTAAATATTTACACCCGATGAATAGTATGCATAGCTTGTACCAATTTTGGGTCGTAAAATAGTAGCTCTAACTAATCTTGTTATTCGAATTACATTCACATAAATTTGTGATCAGGAAAGCTTAAAAGTGAAGATCGCTATTTGTTCAGGGGTTTTTTTCAAATTACTTCACAACAATCCCAGAAAGAAAGAGAGAGAAAGAGAGAGAGAGAAAATGAACAGGATCAAAAATAAATCAGATTTGATAGATGATCGAGATAGTATGTTACTTCATTTTTTATTGAGCAGAGTAAAATTAATTCGACCTGTTTCCTCGTTGCTGAAGCCTAAATCATGGTAATGTTAATCTCATTGCTTGGCCTCATAAAACATGTTCTCTGTCTGTGACAGACTAATGACTCAAAAATTCCGAAAGTTTTATGATCAACTTTATGGAAGATAGATTAGAGGAGAAAGCAAAAAAGAGAAAAAGAGAAAAGACACGACTATGGACGAAAGTTTCTCATGAGAAGAGAAGAGAAGGCTATATTGGAAGATCAAGATGATGATTCAATGAATGAGATTGAGAAATTCAGAACTTTATTTCAAGGACTTATTTGATGAACACTTTAGATGTGAATTTCATAGCAACAGGACCAATTTTTATTGATTTTTCATTACAATCCCTTGAGATGACCTAAAAATTTGAAGCATAAACAACATTTCTCACAATACTGTTCTATCCATATTACTTTCTCTCTCTCTCTCTCTCTCTCTCTCTCTCTCTCTCTCTTCCTAGGGAGTGAAGCAACAAATAATAAAAAAAAATATCCATCACTCAGAATACACCACTACTGTATAGTGAGACTGATGGAAGTTTTGTTCATGGACAGATTTGTCATGACAGCATACCAAACAAACGAAAACACGAAAAAAATTGATGACTTTTATAGAATGAGCCATGTTTTCCATAATGAAAAAAGATATAAGCGATAGAAGAAGATCTGTACACTATCTGATGTTAATAATAAAAGAACTTTTTCACTTTTTCACTCTCTCTCTCTTTCTCTCTCTTTCTCTTTATCATTCAAAGCATTGCATTCCGTGAACTTGTATTTCATGTCACTGTGTTTGTGTATGTGTGTATGTGTGTATGACAAGAAGAAAATGGGAATACAGAAGAGTCTATTCAAAATTTACCGGAAAGCTGCTCTTAATTATGACCAAAATTCGTCTCCCACTTTTTCTCGATAATTTCCGCTAGGCATCTCTTTGTGCTCAACGAATCTTTCGAGGCCAACCTTGCATGGAGCATTTCACTCTTCCCATTGAATTGTCAATGATCACCGACACGTTGCATGTTTTACGAATTGTTCAATTCGAACCAGCCTGGTTGAGTGGCTACCAATTATTCATAGTTTTCTTCTCTCTCTCTCTCTCTCTCTCTCTCTCTCTCTCTCTCTCTCTCTCTCTCTCTCTCTCTCTCTCCTCTCTTCTCTCATCCACTCTTATTACTCATATTTCCTCCCCAATTATCAATCGCATGGTAGATTTCTTTGAAAACATGTAATCACTCAATTCATTCATAGAGCGAGGACTTCAACTTCTAAATTAAGTTCTCTTTGGTAGTTTATCGATGTTTTTTGCATCCATTTCTTTGTTATTTTATTTTAGGGGAGGAAAGGGTTTACTTTTTTTTGCTGTCAAAGTAATCAAGAATTACACACAATAAGATCTCTCTGTAGATGGTTCAATTAACGTTGAGAGAGAAAAAAATTTCTCAATTCAAGTATTCCTTAGCAAGAAAATTTGAATATGATAATGCAAGACCTTGAAGGCTGTAAAGGAGATGATACTTTGTACCCGATATCGGTCAAATTCTATTTATTAGGTGTATAATAATGGTATCACTCTGGCTCATTATTCTTTCCCTCTCATGGGAACCAAAAAATGTCAACAGAATTTTTTTTCCAGGGCTAGAATAACGATTGTTGTTCTTGCCCCAATTTTGAATTCAATGTTAAATTGTCACTTTCTTTTCATTACAATTAATGATTTTTGAACCTTTTCACACACTTTTATACGCAGTTTAGCTATGACCCAGAGAAAGCTTTGTTGTAATCGAAAAAGGTTTGATCCACGAAAAGAGGAAGAGGCGAAATAATTTCTCTTACATTGGAAACCTTGCAAATTGTTGATGAAATACGAATCCAAGGAAATGAATCACATCTCACACTAACCTATCAGCTACTCAGCAATTAGAAACTGATATTACCTGTCACATGCCTGTGAGTCAAAGCTTTAAAGATTAGGGTCAACAATGCACTCAACACTACTTATACATAATTCAATCAAAATACTGATCAATGCTTAATTACTGATAATTCCCAAATTTCCCAAGCCAGCAAACTTCTTACACAATCACTGCCTCCCCGTTAATCTATGTGATCCGTTCTAATTGAACCAATTTTCCGAATTCGAATAAAAGTCCATTGCACAATACTAAACTGTCAAAATAAAATTATCCCATCAAATCAAATAGAATCGAATACAAAGTTCTAATGACTTTTTCCCATCTTAGATCAGGCGCTAAAACTTTTCGAATATTTTCGATACATCGAACTTGTGTCCAGATCATGTCGCCATCTTGTGAGTCATGTTTCCGCGGTGCAAAATTCTTGGTCCAATAAACCAAATTCTTGGTTCAATTGGCCTTTCCAAGAGTCTTTGCTGTGGCTCTTTGTCTGAACCAGTTTTTGCTACTGTAAATGTCATCGTGAAAATTGTGTGATTTTTTCTTCACATGATTATCATTCTGTGAATCGATTGATTTTGATTGTGATCTTGATTGATTGGTGAAGAGGGGAAGATTTGTCACTGTTCGCCGTATCTTGATTACTGTTCGAGTGTTCGAGTCGCGCCCAATTTTTAATTCGAGTGCCAAATGACGAGTACTTCAACCGATTCTGGTCATTCATTGACACCTGAAGAAGAAGTGATGCTCAATAAATTGGAAATGCTCAAAGAGCTAAAGTAAGTGGACAGAGAATTTTTTCCTCTTCTTCTTCTCGTACTCACTTTTATGTGTCGATTGAGTTTCTTTTTAATGACGATTGTCAATTCTCTTCCTCCCAGAGATCTCACACCACAGTATAATGAGGTGATTCGAAAATTACGAGCTGAATTGGAGCTTACTGAACAGGAGGAAAAGTGTTTGGGTAAATATAAAGAAGAGTATGAAAATCTTGTACAAGAAAAGATGGCTCATGTTGAAGAGTTAAGATTGATTCATGCCGATATTAATCAAATGGAATCGGTCATAAAACAGTCGGAACAGGAGCACAACAATCATTACAAGAGTTCCAAAGTCTTGTATAAAGAGTTTCAAAATTTGAAAGAATCGATGAATCGTTATCGAGGTGAAATTGGGCTCACTTGTTTACCCGATTTGCCCGAGATTGAGGAACAAATCAAGAGAGGTTTCTTCAATAAACTTCCCGATTATCCGGGACATGGTTCAAGCAATTCTATGGATGATCATCACCATCATCATGGTGTCAATTCATCACTAATGGCACCAGGAAGCATACCTCAATCTTATTTTGCCTCTGCATCGGCTGTACACCGAGGTAATGGAGGTAAACCGATGCCTGGTACCCCTGGATCGTTGGGATTAGCGGGATATGGTAGCACAGCGTTGCATCCCAATCCATCGCATAGTGTCCCCGTTCCTGGGAATGAGAGACCACCGGCACCATCATCATTCAGACAACAGCCACCACCGATGAAATCGTGTCTTTCATGTCATCAACAAATCCACCGGAATGCACCTATATGTCCACTTTGCAAAGCTAAGAGCAAATCGCGCAATCCAAAGAAACCAAAGAAAAAGATTGAAGATTAGATTGATCGATTGATTGGGTGTTTTTCTTGAGACGAGACAAACTTTGATTATACATATATATATTACTTACCATACATTCATCATTTTCACTTTCTTACTCAATCATGTATCCTAAAATTAGTTTGTTCAATATCTCCATACAATCACCATTAGATGTACAGCTCCTGTAGAGAGCATTCAAATTTTGTTCAACAAAATTTGTTATAGTCTGGTTAATTGCCAGCTTGACTATAACTGGATTTGTGTCAATTTTGATGATCCATTTTTCGTGATTTAAGTGCCTTCGGTATCCAACAAAGATTAGAGTTACTCTTTTGGTATCTATTGACTCTAGTTCTGCTCAGGCAAACTACTCCATACTTGAAGACAAAGAACGGGAACCTGATTTATGAGCAAATTGTCAATCAAGCCTAATTGTCATTCTCAAGCACACGTATCATTCCATCTATGATGAGTAATTTTCTAGGGCCTTTGATCAATTGAATATTCTTTTCGTATCGCGAAACTTTACCTTTTCTCAGTATAGCCTCAAAATTTCTTTATGCTGAAGCTAAGAGTTGCAAAAGATCTGATCAATTCGATGCTCAAATGAAGATGTGCAAATTGGGTCGTGAAATAGCATTGCTTATCATGTTCCCTGTCTAATATCAGTGTAGATCATAAACGATGGATTGAACACATACTGCATTGGCATGATTGAATACAAAATAATTCTCTAATTGAAGCGGAAAACATTCCACTTTGCCCATCTCTAAAACTATATCCCTGGATAAATTGATCATTTCCCAGGGCAAGGTTAAACTCTTACCGAACTCTTATCACAAAGGAATCTTTATTTTCCTATGTAACTCAGCACAGATACTGTGTTAGATATGCTCACCACCCACAATAGCTATCTCGGGATACACTCCGATTCTATTGGTCGAAAATTATCACCAAGAACACATATATTTTACACAATTCAATTACGATAAATACAAGTGATAATCGTGTTGATGGTGAAATTCATTTTTCATAATTACACATGTTTTTCTTCGATCTGTGTTAAATTAAAGAAAAAGCGAACAAAGTATCAACAATAATTAAAAGTGAAATCAATTAAATTAGTTTCAACAATAATCAAAAGTGAAATCAAATTGAATTGGAATTCAAAATAAAGAGAAGCTTTTTCTTTTCCGCTTCTGTTCTATTCTTTTTCGAAAAGTTTTCTCTTCTTTTTTTCGGTGAAAGTTTATGTTTTTGTTTCGATTTTGTCAAAATTAGTTTTTTCGCTCAGTTTTTGATGTTGTTGAATATTAATTTTGATTTCAATTCGATAACGGTTTAAATCGTTTCTTTCATCATTGTTAATTCAGCAACTTGTGTAGTGTGGAGAAAAAAATTTTATCTCAAGTATTGAACTAGTGACTGGTGACGATATGGACATCTCAAATATGTATCTTCAGTATGCATCAGTTCAAAATGGTGATTCGAAATCAGCCCAATATCGTCATGAGCTGACCTTTAAGGATTATGTTAGGCTGGTGAAAAATCTTAAAGAGGTAAGGAATTCATCTTCCCGCATCATGACGCTACGATGGACCTTGAACCAATAGTTTACCTGGTGCATGCCGTCAGATAATGTCAAGTTTTCGTGACTCTGCTTGTTTTTGTGTGAATAATGGAGTTTCCGATAACAGATGCTCAACTAAATGATACTTTCTTTCATTTTTCGATTAGGATTATGTACGATTAGAAGGTCTAAATCGAGTGAAAGATGATGCTTTGGAAAATTTGACCAGCCAACTTGACCATATGAAAGAGTCTATGAGACAGGGAGCGCAAACGATTGAATCGTGTAATGAAACAATTGAAAAACAAAAGGCAACTATGGCTGAGATGGATCAACTGACCAAAGATTTGACCAAAAAAGCTCAGACTGCACGGGAAGCTATAAATGGTGTGAAAAGAGAGCATCAAGAACGATTAAAGAACGAGATGGAAGCTAACAAAAGAGAAGCTCGAGAAAAGGATGCCAAAATAAAGCAACTTCAGAGTGCCAACAAAGCTTTGGAAAGAGAAAAGGAAACGCTTATTCAACGTTACGATAACATGAAGCGAAAATATGGTGAAAAAGTGACAGAGGAAAAGAAGAAGGCTAAAGATGAAGCACAGGAGGAATTGGATAAACAGAACGCAGTATTGCAAAAAACTAGAGCGTATTATGAAGCTCAAATAAAGGAGAAAAATAAAAAGATTGAAAAACTTGAAGATGAGCTTCATCAGTGTAAAATGGCAAAGAAAAATACTCCAGAAAGCATCGAAGCTGCTTATTTGAGGACAATATCCATCAATTCTAGTGCCAAGTCAAAGAAGTCGCCAAGATCTAGCCTCAAACGGAGTAAGAGCAAGAACGAGGATGATCCCAACATTGAGTTTTTGGAACAAGAGATAAAGTCGAGATCCAGAGTGGGCACAAGTCGCTCAAACAAGAGACGTGTGACGTTTGAGGATCAAGATGGAGATGGATTGGATGAGCCTCAGCCTTCTACAAGTTCAAAAAGAACAAGTAATTCGAAAGAATCTGATGATGATTCTACGAAATACCTCGAACTGAGAAGCAAGCCCAAAGCTGATGATGAAGATCATCTCAATAGTAGCTTGGAAGAGGAGCTTCTCGGTGTTCCCATCGATGGTGAACAACAATTGAGTCAAGGAAAACGAGTCAAGCTCACAAAAAGGGTTCCTGAGGATATGGATACGGATTGAGATTTTTCTCATTAGAAAAATTTATTCCATTTCACACACAAAAAGTTGGAAGAAAAAGTGACTCTCCAATAGTTTATTGAGTCAAATATCCAGCAAAAGCTGTTCTTAGCTCATGAAGAAGTAAAAGAGAATTTATTTTGCCATTGACTAGCCTTCCATTGATCTCCATGGCTATATCAGACACCTTGTCCAGCAGTTCATCTGGATCCACGCTCAAGACTAGAGAATGAAAAGTTAACGATTATCCACTGTTGAGCGATTTGATTTCCCTAACTTACCTTCAATTTTAGCTGTTGAATAAGCGAAAGTAACTTGGAAAATTCGATCAGGTTCAGGCTCAATTTTCGATATCGACAGTTTCATGTGACACTTGTAGAATGGATCATCTGAACTGCTCACTTCATACCGGATCCCCATGGAGGCGAAAAATTCATTGGCCGGATAAATGAGATTACCTCGTTTCAACAGTTTGCTCTTCACTTCACTAATTTCGCCTTGTAAATCAGTATTTCGTACATTCTGAGTTTCCAAAGCTGCCTGTTTTTGTTTAATTGATTCTCGTCTCTGTTCCAAGACACTTTCATAACTTTTCTTTTCAGCTCTCAATTTTTGAAATCTTTTCACTATATCTTTGATCTCTATATAACACACACACAGACATGATTAAATCACAATGACACATGGATAATCATCATCAAAAAAAACTTACCTGTTTCTCTTTCTTTCTGGAGTAATTTGATGTCAGGCTTGATGATTGGCCTGCTTTCAGCAGCTTCCAGTAAAACATCAGTAAGAGATTTTTTCCAATTATCATTATCAACATCCTCTTTGATTTCCACTTTTGTTTCACTATCCACCACCACAGTCTGCTCTTCTTCACACATTTTTGATCACACTGAATCAAATTTGATTTGATTTAATTTCACAAGACATACACAAACACACGCACAACAGTTGGCGGGATCAATTAAGTGAGCCTTTTTACTCGCCATTCATTTTTTCAACTTTAAGCGGTTATTTTTCATTGGCTCTCATTGGCTAATGGGCTTGATTGAAGGAGGAGTTTTTTCACTTGAGATTGTTTTGACTTGAAAATTGTTTTGCGAATGTAAAGCGATGCTGAATTCGTTCTCGATTTGGCTGATTATTTGAGATGGTTAAAATTAAAGAGTCAACAATCAGTGGTGATAATGTGAATGGTTTGTGCTGTCCATTCTGATTCGATGGTCACTTGAATCTGATGTGTAACACAATTGATATTCCTCAGCCCGGTTGAGTGTGTGTGTGTTTGTGTACCCATTGCATCAGCATATTATAGCATTTATTATTATTTTGTTTTATATACATTTATTTATTGTTAATCAAAACATGGTGGGTATCATGATCTCTCTATGTGTGAGATGTGATTGCTCACATTTCGGATGATTATCAGATTGTTAACTTATCAAACTTTCTCTTATCTTTCTCCCTCTGTTTTTGTCTCTCCCTTTTCACTTGAACACACATATATAGTCTTCTCCATCATCTGGTCAAGACATGGGTCTTGCTGAAAAGCAAGATGTAAGGAGTTACAATCGTGATGTTGAATCGGCATCATCGTCATCATCATCTCGTCCAGAAAGTTCCAAGAATAATATATTAATTGGAAAGAAACGTTTTCCTTTCAAGTGGCCTATTGAACTTAAAGTTGGTATTTCACAGCCTGATGAAAGTACTTCATCTGTACGTACTGTGTGTGTGCTGTCATTCATTGAGAACAATTGAACTTGACTATTATTCTGATACATGTGAATCACGCCTACATTCATCTCTTTTTCCCACATTTCATTCATTTTTTCTCTCTCTTTCCTTTGTTTAACATTTTCTTTCACTTTTTGTAGGAGATCACCGACAGAGAGCCTTTGATTTCACCAAATGTTGATGAATTTTACAAGATAAATCAAGCTATGGGTCCAAAGAGAAGTCATTGGTCAGCATTTAAAAAGAGAAGAGATGAAAGAATCGAATATTGTGTAATAGAAACGAATAAGCTACTTGTCAGATTGGATAAATTACTTAAAGAAGCTCCCCAAGGTAACATTTTCTCTTCGTCAATTGTTTGTTTTGATGCTAATATACATTTTTTTTCTCTTTTGATCATTGAAGATCCGAAGGATCGTAAACTGCATTTGCAGAATATCGTTAATTGGGCAAATGATGAAGATGTTACACTCTGTCCACAATGTGCTAGAGGCTTCAATTTTTTGTTTCGACGTCACCATTGTAGACTTTGTGGTGGTATTATGTGTGGTTCTTGTTCACAATTTTTAGATCCCAATTATGCAAATGAATTGGTCAGTCCTGTTGATTTGGAAACTGGCCAGCTCCTAGCTACTTCAACATCATCCTCGGAGGGTAATCTCAAGAGAAGAAGTAGCTTGATGAGCTTACCTTCGATTTCATCTTCATTGGTTGATTCTCAAGTTCGAATTTGTAAATATTGTAAAGAATTATTGGATCGACGAAATCAACTAATGCATGACAAGCATTCCAAGTCGATGATATGTCAGCTTTATGAAAGATATAGAGAATTCATCTACGAATCAGAAAAGCTAGTCAAACAGTATTACAGAATTCTTGAAACTTTATAGTAAGTATAATTTATAACTACCAGTACAAACAGTACACTTGGTAATAATTTTTTTTTCACTTTCTTCAGTAATGGTGAGGCGACCAATATCAAACTTGAGCATCAACATGGTCAAGAAGTTAGAGCTAAGCTCATGTCATTCGCAGAAAAGATAGATACAATAAGGTGAATATTCATTCCTCAACGTTTTTTAGTTGTTGAAAAATTTGCTCTAATTTTCCACTTTCTTAGGTAATTCATTAATTAATACTCCTCTCACTCTTTTCCAGTCGTAAAATAGCAAAGTTTGGTTCACAAGGAGATGCTCCACTAAACAGTGCCCAAATGAGATTACAAAGTCAAGTGAGGACTTCCGCTGTACACTATGTTCACAACAATCTGTCAAGTCTTCCATCACTTCCGACAGTTGAAGAATTAGAAAACCTGCGTTTAGGAGAATCTAACTCATTCGATTGCTCACAAGTTGATAGTAAATATAATCGCTTCAAACAGTCATTAGATAATTCATTTTCAAGACCAGAAAGAGGAGTCAACAATGATGATGGCTGGACCCCAGAAGTGAGAAATTTGACGCAAGAACAAGTTGCCGATATGGATCCACTATTATTACAGATAAACCAAATAACGGAATACATTCAAATGGCTCGCAGAGCGAACAAGTATGATGAGGCAAAAATGTTGGAAGCCAATCGTACTGAACTGGAAATCGAATACATGATGCAAAATTTATCCAATGGTGACGTGAATCAATCGTAAAGAGAAAACACCCTCTCAACAGCAACAACCACCATCAGCAGCCTTCTTCTCGAACAGAGTATAATTATGACTTTAAGGCGTGAATAAAGAACGATCTAATCGGAAAAGGAAACCCGTTATGTTTCCCTCCACAACCATCTTGAAACACACTCGGTTGATGGCGACATAGGTAACTATGGTAAACCATGATTTCGAGAGAGAGATGTACATAGCGAATTGTGGGCGAACGAAACTATCGCCGATGCTGCTGCTGCTAGAGATTGCATTGCGCATTCTAACTGTAACAGTAAGGGACGAGAATATCAGTGTATTTTTTCTCCAGTGTTGTTTTGAAAATTGAAAGAATTGAAAGGAAGAAAGGAGAAAGAAGAAAGAGAAAGAGAGAGAAAAAATATTGGTAAAGAAAATAGAGGTCCTTATTGAAAAAAATATGGATAGGAAAAAAAACTGATATTAAAAAAAATATGTAAACATTTTGTTAAAGTATACATGTTAAAGCGACGTTGAAAACACTTGGTACTCATTAAATTTATCCTTTCTTCATTCATCCTCTTTCATCTCTCTTCATACATACATCGTTTTTATTTCATCTTCTTCTCCTCGATCTTCAAAATCACACACACACACACATATATTCAGTGCAGTCCATATTGGATATGGACATATGATCTGGAATAAATCGAGTGTTCGGATTAATCGCTCAAGTGTTGCCGTAAGGCATAAAATTCGGTGATTCGATTGGTGTACATGTTGTATGGTGATTCTGTGTAAATGTCTATATGAGTGTATCTATGTGAATATTCTACACAAACCTGTGTGTGTGAGAGAAAGATGTGTATATGTACATATATATATAAGCGAATTGTGTGTGGGTGACCGTGAATATACATACACATTTAACGATTACGGTACATATATATATGTGCACCTGAACCACACACACACATACACACACACTCACATCCGACATCAGACATAGACACACATAGAGCTCATCACAACCCCCTTCCGAATACATATACAAGTGATTAACGGTACATATACTCGTGTATGTTGTAATAGTAATATGAAAATTGTGTTTATACATATATATTGTTAAATATAAATGCCTAAAATTTTTGGTTCTAATGTGAAAAGTGAAAAGTGAAAAATTCCAATTCCAATAGCTACATATACACTCACATACACCGTTAATTGTACACATACACACACTTGACCATCATCAAGAAAATTTGTAAAGATAGAAAGATAATAATAATAATCCGAAGAGGGAAAAAAGATTAGTTTCAATCATTGGCTCATCATCAGATTGGATGGAGCGCGATAGACTTGATGCTTTAAGGCGAAAAGAGAAACATGAACACAGTGCAATTGCATCTGTTGAAGTGAAACAAAGATTACAAGAATTTGTTCTCAGTAAAAAGCAGCGAGAACAGCAAGCCAAAAATCAAGCTTCAATAACACGCAATTCATCAATACCTGGAGGACAATATGAGGAAGATTTGTTAGCACTTCGAAAAACAGGTAAACAATTTAAAATGAATCTGAGTGTATCGAAAAAAATTGTGAAAGAATAAGAGAAAACAAGCATCATCGAAAAAAATTTTCTTTTCCCTAATTTTGTTCGTTTCTCATTTTAATTAATCTTCGTCACTTTCTCTCTCTCAATCTTATGCAAAAATATTCATGCAATATCATGCGATTTTCAATTGCTTCAATTATCCATATCGATATATATCTTTCTCCTTCTGTATGTGTATGTGTGTGTCCATTACTAGTGGCAATCGTGTCCATTATTGTCCATATATATTCCATTATCATTTTGATTTCTGGTGTATGGTCTATAATTATTGGTGTATCTTTCTTTCATAATGATGATTTTTTTTCTCTCGATTCGAAATTCATTTCAAATCTCTTTGTTTCATCATGCCAACATTTTTGTTTAATTGTGTTACATATTATCATAAGAGTCACTCCTCTTTTCTTTCTCTCTTTTTTTTCAATTCATATCCACAATCTCTTTCTCTTTCTCTCTCTTCTTGTCTATTCATGATCACCTATCTTACCATCAGCCATGCACATCACCAACATCATACGATTTTTCCCAGCATTCCTAATAATCTATATATATATATGTATAAAAATATGTATGTATATTCTTTCCATCTCTTTTCTACAATAGTTTGATTGATACCTGATTGATGATGGTTCATAATCCATCTATCCAAACCATACACCACAGATGAAGTAGACGTTGTATAATGATGGGAAAATGAGAAAAAAAATTTTCTCCTACCCAAGCATGCCAATTCATTATCATCATCATTGATGATTACTTTTGATGATCACCGATATGTGTTATATTTTTCATCCTTGATTGAGAAATACCAGATACACATACAACTACACATATTAAGTGAAAAAAAAGAGCCAAACTGGTGTCTCTTGATTTTCATGAACATTTTCCTTTTTTTCGACCTTCTCGAACAATCCAAGTTTTGCATTTAATACGTTTATGTGTGTTTACATACATACACAGCCTGTTAAGTGTCTAATCTTAGAAACGATTGCCAGAAGCCAAGTAATCAACATTGAAAATGATGATTGAATTTTGTAATACATACACATACATACACCGAGCTCAACTTAGCTCTTTCGCATGTTGCTTGCATGAATTAATTTTTGTTTCTTTCCTCCCTCCAAAAAAAACTACTATTACTACTACTATCAATAATAATATTCTAGATGATTCAAATTTCAATACACATTAGTCACCTTATCTAACTTACAAAATATCCTTTTTTTCTCTTGTCCATGTGTCTACATGATCATCTCTCTCTAACAGCATCCGAACCTAATCTTAAAGTACGTTCCGCTTTAAAAGCCAAACTCAGTGAACATCGATGCTCACCACTATTGAAACGTAAATTAGCTAAATCAAGATTAAGACAGCCACCATCCTCATCCTGTGGTTCATCATCTCTAGTCCAACAACATTCCCATTGTGGTTCCATATCTGAAAGCTCCACATCTGCATCTGCTTCCACTTTTTCATCAAGTATGCATGCACTTATTATATACATTTATATACTCTATATATACTCTGATATTTTGCAAAGAAATTATTCAATCAATCTATATATTCTTCCATCATACTTACACATTGACCATTTCCCTAACTTACCCCACTTTTTGCTCTGGCATCCATGCGAAATACCAATCTCATTCGCTCTCTCAGTCTCTCTCTTCCCCTTTTATCTTATCTATCCATCGGCAATAATAATCTTTCCTTTTTTAGCCATCAGAAAATCACCATTCCATGATGTCCACCTAGTTAATCACCTCAGTCTTAACAGCCTCGAATGAATGTGTGTATGTGTGTATGTATGCGTGTATGTTTCACCATCTAATTTTTCCACTCGTAAAGTTAGTTTTTTTTCAATTGCTTCACAACTATGCTTGGACAATGTTTTCAATCTTTTTACTTTCTCCAGTTGATGATGATCGTGCTGAGCTTTTTAAATGCTCATGTAGCAAAGAAGGTTTGCCGAAGGGCATTTTTCTCGATTACTAGTTTTCGTTCTCTCTCTCTCTCTCTATTTTTCTCTCGTACACATACACTATCTATTTATTTTTCAAGGATATATTCAATCTTCGATTCCAAGCCTTCCTTCTTATTACTTACCACTACCATCGTCAAGTGCCCTTGCTATCTTTTATGATCACATCATCCAAATCGCCTTGTCACAACAAGTATAAATAGAACTGCTTCTTTCATTACACTACTTCCGGTCACTTAACTATCAATACCTTGATCACATTCATTGTATTTTCATTTGTGATTGTTTCATGTTATATATATCGTGTTCAGTTATCTATTCTCCTCTTTTGCTCTCTCTCCCTCTCTGCATCTCTCTTTCACTCTTCAATTCTATTCTCCTTCTTTCTCTCAGTCTCTCTCTCTCTCTCTCTGTCTCTCTCTTTTTCTATCACAAGTTCGTTTCTATAAGTCTTTGGGTGAGCTTCTGAACTTTTCAGTTTCTATTTCTATTCCTCTTTAACATAATACACTTCCACCGCATGTACATGTATTGGTCCCCGTGCTTCTATCTATCTATCTGCTCCTAGCCTCAACGAATAACGGTACATTCATTCCCCCTCCCTCATTCTTTCTTCTTTTGCCCATCAAATGCTTGTATCAGCTCAATTTTGGTGCCCACCATTTTTTTACCAATATATGTATCCAAATTATCATCTCACAAGCAAAATGTGAGAATATATATGTATTTATAGTATAGTCTCATTTTCCTTTTTATATATTGTTGTCTTCCCTGGATTCCCTACTCTCTCTCCTTTTCTACTTCCTTCTCTTCTCTCTCTCTCTCTCTCCTACCTCACTGGCTCACTGACCTGATCTCATGCTCTCTCTCTCTCTCTCTCTCTCCTTCTTTTTCCTGATGCCGTTATTAATAGGAAAAGCTAGTATTGCTTTCGATTGATATTAACCTGTTTTCATCCATTTTTAGTAACTAGATCACTCAGATCGATCCCATAGACTCTCTTACTCGCTATTCTCTCTCCTCTCTCTTCTTCTCTCTGTACATGTCGATCTCTCTGTGTACAATATTCACACAGGCATTCTGTTCTTGTTTCTAACTGCCATCTATCGATGTCAATCCAGTAGGAATTTTTTCACTTTAAAATGATTACGTTCATGGTATACTTTATCACGAATACATATTTTTCTGCAAATCATGGCCATCAAAGCTATTATGGCTAATACCATCAACAGGCAAAGGGAAAGTAACGGTGTATCAATAGAGTTTATTCCATATGCTCAGGTTGGCCGAGAGAATCAATGATCTAGAAGAGAATCTGTGTGATAGTTGTCTTCATTGTCGAGAAATAATCCATTCAAGTAACTGTAACTTGTCAGGATTTCAATATTCAAAGACCCAAACACTGGTCTGCTTTCCATTCTCTTCCATTACGATATAGATATTTTTCTTCTCTCCCAGCTGAATATCATACTAGACAAAATGCAGCCCACGTTTGTTTGTCTAAATAAATGATCTAGCCTAGGCCTTCACCAAGCTTTCTCTCTCTCTCTCTCTCTCTCTCTCTCTCTCTCTCTCTCTCTCTCTCTCTTTAGTTTCTTTTTCGTTGAGTATTATTTGCAATGGCACATAATTTCATGTTCAAGCTGTATACGCGGATTAGTCAGTAGAAATCAATACTGAGAATCGATTCCAATTGATCGTATAGAATGCAATTCTTTTCTTTCTCTCTCTCTCTCACTCTCTCTCTCTCTCTCTCTCTCTCTCTCTCTCTCTCTCTCTCTCTCTCTCTCTCTTTCTCTTCCATCTTGTCTGAGAGACATATTCGATCGTATCATTACCTCTTTTTTTCGCGAGAATCTGAGCAAGTTTGAAGCTAGTTGCATAACAAGAAAGGGATAGAATTAATTATCCAAGTTGATCAGCTTCCTCTGCAAGTCAACAAATCATATTATCGGTCCTCCAAATAAAATCAACCGGTAAATGTACATGCATACATGGTATGTGGAAGATAGTCAGAGAGGTGTTTGTTTATTTTTATTGCTTGTTTTTTGGTGATCGATTTTGGATGATTACCGGG
Organism: Brevipalpus yothersi; assembly: GCA_003956705.1. Lineage (NCBI taxonomy): Eukaryota > Metazoa > Arthropoda > Arachnida > Trombidiformes > Tenuipalpidae > Brevipalpus > Brevipalpus yothersi. The sequence continues at coordinate 94,709 of QZCP01000156.1, forward strand.
AAACATAATGAATTACTTTTGGAAAAGTTCCTCTTCAGATTTCATCTCTATCAGATAATATTGAGATTCACCTCTCTGTCATCAGTTTCATTCCCGTATCTATGTGTGTAAGATTCTGTCTTGTGTAGTCAATGATTAGAGTAACTGTTTCAAAACAATCAAGCAAAACAATTTTGAATGCTCGAATTGCTTAATGAATGCTCAGCATTGTCAGTCGACTTTTTGACGTTATTCTTATGATAAATGATAAAATATAGATATATTTCCACTCCACGTATCTAAGAGTGAGTGTGAATGTCTAATCATGTGCGAAACATTTTGAAATTCAACTTTTCTTTGCATCTCTATTTTTGATTTCAAGCAAAAGGGTGAAAGATAGTCTATTTTATTCATCAAGTTAAGCCTTTAGATGAGCAATACTTGCATGCAATACTTCGCAATGTCAGCTCAACAGTAGAAAATAGTGGATAAGAGAGAGATAGAGAGAGAGAGAGAGAGAGAGAGAGAGAGAGAGAGAGAGAGAGAGAGAGAGAGAGAGAGAGAGAGAGAGAGAGAGAGAGAGAGAGAGAGAGAGAGAGAGAGAGAA